>NDXB01022651.1:6425-17867 GCA_002631895.1 Agapornis roseicollis
AAAAAAAAAAAAAAAAAAAGAGAAAAATTGGAGCAGTTTTCCAAAGCAACAATTTAATAAAATTTGGAAGAAAATTTCAAATGAAAGAGTTTGGAAAACAATAAAATATTCAGATTTCATAAATGTTGTTACATAAATTGATTCTGTAAAATGTTACATGGCTCAACTCTCTTTACATGTTAACAGAACTAAACAATGTTACAGGATTAAATTTAAGGATTAAGATGAAAATGTGAGCATAAATATTTTGTAAAACTTTGTCTTTAAGTTGGCAATGAAAACTACCAGATGAGTCAATGAAAACTCTAATCAGTGTGAAAAAATAGTCACATTATGTAGGGTTAATGGAAAAGTCATTCCTTTGCAACAGAGTTTGGGAATCCTGGGACCATAAACCAGATAAGTGTCTTTTGTGAAGAAGCCACAGCCATTCCTGGCAGAAGGACTAGAAACAGTATTACCCATGAAGCTCATTGCTACTGAAAGTGTCCCTGGAGGAAGTGCATTAACTAGTATAGTGAAAAAGATTTCCAGGCAAAATACATAGAGGAAAGCTTTACATCACCAGTGAAGAAGGTGTAACAGAGGCAGACCGATTCAGACAACTGAAAATTAAAAATAAAAGAACTGCTTCGTGAAATTTAATCCACAGTATAGAAGCACATTAATGCTTCATACAGGATCAGAAGAAAGGATAGATGATAAGCAGAGAAGAGACTGTTTGAAAGATTGCTGTGTACACCTAGTCTTATGAGTAGCCCCACAGAGGTGAGTTTCAGGAGCAGGAACTATGGGGAAGGGAAGAGACAGCGTACCAGCGTGGGAGTGGAGGCGATCCCTACTGCAGGAGAAAGAGATATTTACATAAGGAAGCTGAGCGTAATGTTTTATATGATAAAGATACTTTGAGTCAGGATGTGGAAAAGGTTTCATATAGTGTCCCTGTGAATCATCTTTTGCAGGGCTATGTGGCCCATGGCAATTACAAACCTTTTTGCCTTGCTATACAAAGCAAGGAGCTCCAGGAAAAAATTATCATGACTTCTACTTCAATGCAAAATAATGGGTGCAAGCTCACTTCTTTTGTCTTGCATCCGTTTTGCATACTATTCCGCTAAGAGTGAAATTTATCTCTCCTTTTTTTAGCTGTCTACCAATTAGATATCTGTTGCTAGTCACTTTTTTGGATCTCTCTCTAGTCAGCAAAGGAAAATATATTCTCAGAGGACCTTCCCTTTCTTATTCTATTTTTTTGCTTCTTGCTTTCTCTCTTTTCCTCCTCCCTTCTTTACAGCTTTTTCCTCTTTCTTTTCTAGCTTCTTTTCCACCTTTCTGTCTTTCTTATTTGGGATAGTTTTCTGCTAATTTTATGTGTTGAACTAGCTCCAGAGGAGTCTGCTGAACATCATAGCTAGGCGCAGTTACTGAGTAAGAAGTGAAGATAAATAGATATGTACCTGTCAGTAGTGTGGAGCTGTCACAAGGGCAGGTAGCTACCCAACAGAAACTAATGACACCACTAAGTAAAAGCTACAGGAAGTTTTTTTGTTTGGTTGGTTTTTGGGGTTTTATTTATTTATTTATTTATTTATTTATTTATTTAAATACTTACTGAATATTTCCTGAAAGAACCCAATGCACCCCACCATGATCTCTCATTGTTTTCTGGGTTTTTTTGTTTGTTAGTTGTTGGGTTTTTTCCTATGCTGTTCTCTGCATACAGCATTTTCCCTAGACTGGAAACTTGCTATCATAGACAGTTCTGTAGGTGGCACATAATTATATGTTTTAATTAGTACTAAAGGGAATTAAATGTATAAATACCACATACTCTTGGAACTCCATTTAATGCAAAGTTGGAAGGTTATTGAACTTCTCCTCTATTAAAACAAGTGGACTATTTCAGAAATAAAAAGAAGATATGTTTTCCTTTAATCTTAACCATTCTTGATTCTTGGTTACAGTCCCTAATCCAATAATCTGTACTAAAGTAGTGGTTCTGTGAGAAAGAAATGGACTCAGCTTCTCTCAAGTACAAATTATATTTCTACATTTCTTATCAAATGATGAATTATTTCATAACAGCCACTAAAAAAAAAAAAACAAACCTGGAAAAGTCTGATTTACTAAGTGAATCAACATGTACTTGAAAGTTCCTTATGTTCCCTTAGATTTTTATGATTCTCATTTATTGCAATCAGGATTGCAATTTATTGCTTATAGCATTTAGAGGTCATGATATAGGAGAAGGAGAGAAAAGCAACTTGACAGAAATATCAACATATTCCAAATACAATGGCCATCTTGTGTGTCATGGACTAACAGAAAGGACTAATTAGTTATACCATACCAGTATAAATCTTGTTTGCTCTACATAGAAAAGCAAAATAATAATAGAAAGAAAAATATAATTGAAAACAACATATGAGAGGAAGCAATTTAGTTCTTCAGTGATAGGTGATCACTCATTTGGAAGGAAACATTAAAATTCCCAAAGGAAACAGAAGTCTCATATATTTTATGGCTAGTTTGTTTGGGTTTTTTAAGTTATAAATTGAATATTTATCAGAAACAAAAATTATTAAACTCATAAATTCAGAAGTTTAACAGAACTTTCATGAGCAATCTGAATAGTAGAATATACGTATATGAATTAGGAATAAAACTTACAAATCTCCTCTTACAAGTTTCTGAAAGAAAATAAGTCCTTTCATGACTGATTACGCCATAAGATCTCTTAATGAGCAGCAAATGAAAACAATTGATATTAGATACAAATCTGTTGGGGGTTTTTTAATCCTATAATTTACAAAAGGGAATGCTTGGATATATCACAAAAAGATTCAATCTACCAAGCTGTAGATGCATTGTTAACTTTAATCATAGCACTCATATACACAAATGTTTGCAAGATTAACACTCAATTAAGTATTTAAAACTACAAGGACTGAAGCCATATGATTTTCAAGCACTAATTATTTTTCCATTTACAACTGTGGAATCCACAAGCAATATTTTCTCAATTAATGTGGATAGATCATTACACTGAAAAAATAATGAAAGAAAAAAAGAAATTTATCTAAAATGTCTTTCTCTTGTTAAAAGAAATATGAAGGAATCAAGCCAGGAATTTCATTGAGCTTAATTGATAAGTGACATGGTTAAATCATACCTGTCATTTTAAGGATGAAAAGATTTGCCAGGATGTGAATTGCAACTATAAATCTTCTATATATGAATAGGATAGTAGACAGTCTCAGATTCAGTTTTCTAAGCCATGATTTGTTGACAGTAATAGCCCTGATAATTAGCAGCAAGTTTTTATAATATTTAAGCAGCAAACTTCAAGCATCACTGCTTTTAAAGCAAACCTCAGGGTTATTTGAATTACGTTGTGTTGTGGAATCAGAAGTCTGGCACCTCATAAACCCCCTTGTATTCTTAACTGGTATTGACAGGACTCTGTTGCAGCATTACATGACTTCTGATTTATATCGTATGGGAAATGCAGTACTCACTGTGGAAGTATTGAAATCCTGGAAATTCTTTATTGTATTAATAGAATAACACAGATAGAGTTTAAATTGTCTATTGTACCATAACCTGCAAAAGAGGGGACTGAAAGGGTACTAGATGTTCCTTTATACCAAACTCAGAAGAAAGTTTATTTTTATGACTACAATCTGACAGCTAGCTACAGCATTATGAAAGCTACCCTTAGAGCACATCAGCACCAAGTCAGGCAATAAGAACTTTTTTCATTCAGTGTTCAATATGCCAGGAGCTGCTTCCTCCTATACAGTCTTTCTACAGGGGCCTAGGTTCATCCACCTTAGCATTCAGCAAGAAAGCAGTCATTTCCAGAATTAAATCAATCACTTTTTAAAAGTACTTCCCCCTATACCTGCTATAAAGGGATCCTGGACTTATTTTATAAAAAGGGTAAAATAGGGTGAGAGAACTTCAAGTAGAAATATTACTAGACTGAAAATTTGTCCAACTGACATCTCTGTTCCGAACAGCAAATGCCATAGGTCCTGTAAGCTCTTTGGAGTAACTGTGTTCCCTATTGCCACCACAAAAGGGAATTTTGTTAAATTTCTGATTCACTACCCTAACCTACATGCGTAGGTTGTGAGGATAATCTTGGCATAGAGAAGAATGTTGACAGTAAGACTGGACCTAGACAGTGGGCATGCATGGGCTGGATGTCTGACACACTGCATTTCCCATCCTCTGCTACTGAAAATGAAGTCCACTTTGAATCCCTTGCTCCCCTCCTCCCTCAGCAAGACTTGTAGGAGGGTGGCCTCCAGGCATGATTCTTGGCTACACAGGTCTCCTTTTCAAGTTTCTGCCCTTATACACAGTTCCAGACAGCATGAGTGCACCAAAACCCCACGAGCAGGCCTTACGAGATGTAGCTCTTCAGTCTCTAAACTACACTACGAAAACACTTCCTTATACACATAATTCTTTCACCCTGTTTCCCCACTGCTATGCCCCATCTAACAACTAATTCATAGGCTTTTTGAATATCGAGTTGGTAAAATATGCTTCTGGAGTAGCATGCTCCACATTTCACTGTGAATGAATAGAAAATTGTCCACACGTGGATATGTTCATGGACATGGAGCAGTTCTTGGTGTTCCCCTTGTTTCTTGCAATGAGGAGACCTTCTGCAAATGTACACCATATACACCAGCTACAGCCCTTTTTCTACTCCTCAAAAAACCCTTGTTGTTGTCATCTTTTTCTCCTTTCCTTTATAGCTGGGAATCTTGAGGCCCCTCAATGCCCTAGCTTCTCCTCATTACCTTTCTGTTAACCTTGGCACCAGGAAAATTAGGCTGTGGGGAAAGAGAATAACTTCAGACTACTTCTGCTGTCTTGTCCTGTCACATCTCCATGCATCACATTGGCAGGCATTGTCCACCTGTCCTTGGATAATACTTTCAAGGAATGATGAAAGCTTTTGGGGGACTCTGCTTGGTACCTCCTGCTATTTCCCTGCCCTTATGTTTGTGACTTTTTAATTGTTACCCTTTTCCATTTTCTATTCATTATTTTCACCTTGTTCATTTTGCTCTCTCTGGAGGGAATTTTTTCCCTCTCTCTGTCTCCCCTTTGGGAATAGGATGTGTGTTTCAGAGGAAGACCTTTTGGCTGAGAATGAATGTGTTTATAAGAAAAAGAGCAAAAAGGTTCGCCAGCTGCTAGTTTATGTTAAGGGAAGACCTTAAGATCAAGATACACATAATCTTTCAGTGCTCTTATTTTCCTCTTTTCTTCATAAGTTGCCTCTTCTACCTACTCCCTGTATTTTGGAAGTCATCAAAGTTGGAGATTTTCAGATTTAACTTCTATGTTAACATGATTAAAAGTGTCAGTTGACCTCTCCTTCCTTTGACCAACCCTACACTTCAGCTCTACAACTGCATATAGCAAAAAGTAATGTGATGTAACAATATTTTATGTGGAAAACAACCAGTCTTCCTTTTCTTTGCTTTATACTTGCTATTTGATAATTTCATTGAATTGTCCCTAAATGCTGCATTGTGAATAATAGTTCCTGATTTACTTTTGCAATACAGTGTATGATTTTATACACCTCTTTTGCATATCTTTCTTTATATGTCATCCTCAGTTACCACAATTTGCCTTCCAAATGAGGAGTTTAAAGGATTTAGTTTATTACATATGGTACTGATAGCTCAGATGGAACATTTCTTTATTTCTTTTTCTATGTGGGTTGGTACTAGAAATTAATGTGGTATTCATTTTGGAGTCTCATTATTCCTTTTTGCAATACATGAGGTTTCCTGTTTATTTTCTTCCCAACTCTGAATAATTACACACTCCTCATTCTAGGATTTTACTGAATCATCTCAATCACTGTTAACTCCTTGATTAATGTGAAGAGAGATGACCTTTGCATATAATTGCTGTCCTATTGGTAGTGGTAGGATAACTCTTCTGTAATTACGGTAAAATCATAAACAAAATAGTTCTGTGCCAGCAATGTACAGTTATTTGCCTTTCAAGGCATTACCAAAAATCTTTTTTACTTTCTTACTGGTATTTTCTCTTCTTCTGTTTGCCTCTTTATGTTCTTATTTAATATATTACCTTATTTATCTTTATTTACTTATGACCATATTTTGCCACATATCTGCCCATGGCAGGGAGGTTGGAACTAGATGATCTGAAAGGTCCATTCCAACCCAAACCGTTCTATGATTCTATGTTCAAAGTGAGCACTTACATGCTACTTCTTAGTCCTAAAAATTTATCTCATTGTGACACACACATGAGCATTCAAATTGAGTGATTTGTCCCTACATTGTAAGTTCTTGGACTCAAAGAAAGTACCTTGCTCTACATTTGTCGAGAATTGTATCAATTTTCAGAACTGTAAGAAGTAATAAACAGTGTATTTTCTAAAGATGTCATCATTTTATAAGTAGAAATAAAGACCAATAGAATCATTAGTCTTTATCCTGATGGGCTAAAGAAAGCAGCTTAAAGCAAACCCATGATTTCTTTCTCTCACAAGCCTAAAAATTCATGAAGCAGTATGTTGCATCTCCTGAAAGAGTTTAGGAACAGTTGCTTTCCTCTGGGGCATTGCAATTTCATACCACTTTCTTCCTCTGAGCTGTACCTAAGTGGAATAATTGAACCCATAATTTGCAGTTACACTAGCGGGAATACAATTATAAAGATTCTCACTCTTAAAACACATCTTTTTTTCATTTGGTTTAGGCACTTAGGAGTCTAATTCCTATTGACTTTCAAATGTGATTTAGCCTCTTGTGCCAGATTTGTAAAGGTATTTAGGTTCCTAATTCCCGTAATCAATGGAAGATGGTAGTCTTTAAAAATCTGGCCCTGAGGTGCATAATTTCTATTGACTTTCCTAAGTGTCTAAGCCACTTTCAAACTCCTGAGTCATGCAGGTGTTTTTGAAAAGTCACTAAATAGTGTCTACCAGAAAACCCTCTCTAGTGACTGAGCAGTAACCACAGTTACAGTGTGAATACTCTTAGCCCTTTATGGAGGGAGTTGACACTGCCTGCAGTTGAAGAGATGGCACAGAAGTAAGCAATTCATTGATTGGCTGCAATTACTATATAAGGCATAACTCCCAGACTTCTCTTGCTCACATACTATGATCACCATTATTGCTATTGCAGCTAATGGCATTCACATAAGCGCAGTTGTTACCCTTATCTATACACGAAACAGAGCTGGACTTTTAAGACATCAGTCATATTTTGCTCTGGCAAATTTAGTTCTTTGTCAGCAGTTTATTCTATGCAAAATATTAGTTTCTCTGAATGCTCAGTTAAAACACAACTAAACCTTTTGGGGTAGAAGTGAAGATCAAAATAAAAAATATGAAAAAGGTATTCACTAATTAAGTCTATTACATTTTGCTGCTGGTGTACAAAGCATAGGCTTTGTGTGTGTGTCTTTTAAGAAAACTGTGGGCCATATGCAAGTTTTAGTACGTGTACTTCCACTGATATTAAATGGATTTTCTGATTCATATCTGAACATGTCTGTGGTTCTTTATATGCAAATAAAAATAGACATTGTCCATTTTTTATATAAATTATGCCCAGATTGAATTGGTATGCTTTGAACCATATGCATCTTCAGGCATTGATATACAAGCACATATTCCATAGCAATATGTTGGTAAAGGTCTATCCGGAGAGGTGGTGTGGATGGAAGGTTAGTCAATAAGGTTAAATAGGATCAAACTGATTCTCTGTTAAACATTTTATAATAAATGTGTCCCTGAAAACAAAAAAAAAAAAAAGCTTCAGACACATATTTCTCTTTTCTCAAATAAAAAACAAACAAACAAACAAAATCCCATGCACACATGTACCAGAAAACAGCTGTGATTTTTATAATGAAATTTTGCAGGCAATTAGCCTGGAATGTAGAATAATTAGTTTAAGTAATTTAAATTGGGCAAGATGTTCTGGTTTTAAAACAACTAGTGCACATTCTCAGGAGCTTCTTGCTGTTGGGATATATATTTTGCATTGAGTACTGCAGGTTCATAATATGCAATCTGTACTATTACTGCAACACAGTGTGTCCATGTTCAAAAGTGCCATTACTTTAATGCTGCAAAGTAACAAAAGTAGTGACTGCTTTTTCGTATATATAAAACATAAAAGATGTTGAAAAAGTGTTCAATGAACTTGCTTTGTACCTGCAGTAGAAACTGCAGATCCCCTAAAGCTGTTTTAAATTATTGTGCATACACATTCATACTACATGTGATAATGACCCTTGGGAAGAGTATGAAAAATATAACTCAGTGTTATAGAAAATATAACCACTGAGGAAGTCTGCAAACCCAATGCAGTGTAAGAGAACATCCCTATGTCTTTTTTTTTATTTCCATGATAAATGAGATAAAATAAGTAATAAAGAATTATTGTAAAATCACATGGTAGGTATGCTACACTTCCAGCACAAGACAGAGAATACAAAATAAACAATTTATCTTAATGGGCTGCTTTTACAGTTAACTATTCTGATTGTACAGATGCTGACATATGTCCGGTTTTTTCCTCACATGACCTCTTTTTCCTCCCAGAAATGGTGTCTAGGTGGAACTCAAGTATTTTTAACATTTTTTTGAGAACTCCAGATGCCTGGAAGCTCACTTGGAAGAGCAGCACAGACATATCAGCTACATATGGGCAGGTCAATGCATCTAATTTTATGTGCACATACAGGCCATCTGTACACCTCAGGTGAAGCAAGCACAGTGCTTTGGATGCATTTCTGGAAAACCCTGCAGAAAAAGAAGGTAAATGCATGAATTGCTCAGGCTGAAAGCATACCTTCATTTATACTAAGTTAGAGAATTACAGAATGAAAGACTGAGTCCCAGGTAATGCTCTGGGACTCAGACTGTTGCCATACCATGGAGCTCTTCACCAAATAAATTGAAATTATCATCTTCTGCAGTGTTGTCTCTACAGCCCTGTTCAGATGCTTACAAAAAGATGTAGAGTGTAGTGCAGGGCCAAAAAAGTTGACCTGTATAAAGCAATGGATGGCCTCTTAAAGCCATCACATCATGATGACACAGACAGCTCATGAGGCTCAGATAGCACCATGTATCAAACACAGGTGAGAGCATACCCTTAATGGGTAATTCACTGTTTAGATGCTTCGCTATACTAGGATGTTACAGCAAAAACTGAATACAATATATTACTGTTCAAGACCACTTCAGTACTCAGTCACAAGAGTGTGAAACAATTCTTTATAAAATATAGCATGTTCTGTACCAAAGAAAAATGTCATGTTATATATAAAGTTAAGAATCTATTCACCACTGACACTGTCCCAAATCTACTTTGAACTTTAACATTCCTTACTCTAGTGGATTAACACCAGCTTAGAACAACTTTTTCATTTATCATTCAATCATGTATGGGGTCTTCATCTCCAAAATTAATAACAGATGGTGAGGTGGGATTCATTCCCAGTTCTGAGGAGCACTTTACTGTACTTTTTTTGCTCCAAAAATGATTGAGAATACAGCTCAGAAATATAGGTGTGCAGATTGCTTCTCATGGGGAAAGCTTGGTTTATGCAGAATATCCTTAACTATTGCTGTGCTTCACTGCCTTCTAATGTCTAAACCTAAGCTCAATAAAGTTATGGATGAAAATGAAAGAGATTATTTCAAGAAATATTATGTACTGTAATATTTCTAGCTACTTCCATGTCAGTTGCATATATTTTCAGACAGCCACAGCACTCCAAGATATATTTTAGCACTTTGTTAAGAATAAATCTTTTTCTAATAATTTATATATATATATTATATATAAATAAGTGGGAAGTAAAAGTTAGCAATTTTTTTTTTATCTGTTTTGTAGAATTTATCCAAAATACTTCATGGTACTGTACAAGAAAATTGTCACAACACAAGAGAATACTTTAAGGTAATCTGTGTTAGAAGAAAAAAATAAACATATATATATATAACTAACTTTGAACCAGCACCCATACAATATACCATCTGATAAAATACAATGTGATTTCCTACCTACCATTCTCCACTATCCTCTCTTAGGAGAAGCCCTTCTTCTGTTCACCCTTTGAATCATAGGTACCCTCCAATCCCATAGGCCTACTGTTCATTCTTACTCCTTCTTGTTACCCAAAAGCTCTCAATTTCATTTTATTTTTCTCCTAATGACAAAAACATTAATCTTCCCATTAAAAAAAAAAAATCAATCTCACTTTCTTCTGCTTTTGAGTTAATTCATTACTGGTTTATATATATATATTTTTTTTTGTCTAACCTAACTCTGTTTTCCAGCTTTTCCTCTCATGTGAAAAAAAAAATCTTAGTACAGTTTGTAATTCCTCTTTTTGCCAGACTCTTTTCTATTTCAATCTGTCAGCTGCGTTTGGTATTACTGATCTTTCTTTAAATCCTGTCTGACCTAGCTTCTGTGATGTTTTCCTGTATCCTCTCCTGCTTCTAACTGTCCTTTCAGTACATTCAGCAAAGGAGAAACTCAGTGTGCTGGATCTACACACCGTGTTCTAGATTACCTTCTTTTTCTCTTTCATTTTCCCTTTACAGGTAATTTTATCTTCAGATGCAAAATGATTTTAATCCTTCTCTGCTGTGACAAATCACATTTCTACTTTGGCCAAACCTGTCTTCTCTTGTACAAATCAAAATAGTGTTGCATCTTTCATACGTTCTTGAAGATATCTAATCATCAGTTCAAAATTCATACGGCTAAAATAGGGTCTTCTTCTTTCTCTTAAAAACTTCCTCCACTTTTTTTCTGTTGTAAAAAGCAACCAAAGACCTATTTGTCAAATTATTCACCTAACTGTCACAGGCACCAGTATGAACAATTAAAGATGAGCAGTCATTTAGACTTGCTTTATAATTAATAAAAATTAATAGATACTTCTAGGCCAATTCAGACCTTTCTCTAGATCTTTGTTTCCAGACTGTGTCTAACTCTTTTGAAATGTCTCTTGGTTGAAGCTTTTTCTACCTTTTTTATCTACTTCCACTGGTTCCTGTCATCTGGCATTTCAGTTAGCATAACATCCTTCTCCCAGGACCTAAGACAGGTGATCTTTCTCTTTCAATACCTTCAAAATGGTTCTGTAAATATCTTTTTGATAGCTTGGCACTTTGACCAACTCAACCCATCCCTTTGTGTCTTTCCCTTGGCTTTCACTTCTTTCTTGAGCTGAGCTCTAGCTACCTGCTTTCACATTCTAGGAAGGGCCTTTCATGTTTTAACTTAGTCATTTTCATTCTGTTAAATGCAGTTGTTTAATTTTTCTGTCAGGTTCTTTATGGTTTTTTCTCCTTTTTTTTTTTTTTCCTTTTTTTTTATTAACTTTTGGAATTGTTTTAAA
>NDXB01022651.1:21796-34753 GCA_002631895.1 Agapornis roseicollis
TTTTTTTTTTTTTTTTCTCTTCATGAAAAACTAAAAAAATTTGCTAAACTGAAGCCAAGATCAAATGTTTTCCAATGCCCTAAAACCCTGAGGTTTTATTTTTAGTTAGAAAAAATGATAAACTAAAATACCTTCACCTAGCTCTGAAAATAAGTGAGCCAAATATAGCTGAAAGAAGACAAAACATGTTTCTGTCTTGAACGCTTTCCACAGTCCAAGTGAAAATTTGAAGATAATATCTAAATTTATATCTCTCTTTCCTTCCCCTTAGAAAAAATTCTTTCTCCTTAGTCTGATGCAAACGGTGTCTTGTATTCTTTCTTACATTTTGCACCTTAGGGGCTTTCAAACCTGTTTGATTCCATTGCCTCTTGTCCACGAAAGACCTTGAATTATTCCCTATGACTTCTGAGAGCAGCCCTGAGAAGGGCTTTGGGGTCTTTATTCATGAGAAGCTCAACATGACCTGGCACTGTGCACTCACAGCCCACAAAGCAAACCATGTCATGGGCTGCATCAAGTGTGGCCAGCAGGTTGAGGGAGATGATTCTCTTCTTCTACTCTGTTCTTGTGAGACCCCAGCTGGAGTACTGCATTCAGCTCTGGGTGCCCTAACACAAGAGGGACATGGACCTTTTACAAGAAGTCCAGAGGTAGTCCACAAAGATGATCAGAGGGCTGGAGCATCCCTGCTACAAAGACAGGCTGAGCTGGGCTTGTTCAGCCTGCAGAAGAGAAGGCTCTGAGGAGACATTGCAGCAGCCTTCCAGTATCTAAAGGGGGTCTCTAAGAAAGCTGAAGAGGGACTTTTTACAAATCAGGTAGCAATACGATAAGGGGTAATGGCTTTAAAGTGGAAGAGAGTAGATTTAGACTAAATATAAGAAAGGTATTTTTCACTGTGAGGGTGGTAAGACACTGGAACAGGTTGCCTAGAGAAGTTATGGATGCTCCATCCCTGAAAGTGTTGAAGGCCAGGTTGGATGGGGCTTTGAGCAACCAGGTCTAGTGGAAGGCGTCCCTGCCCATTGCAGGGGGGGGGTGGAACTAGACCTTTAAAGTCTTTGCCAACCCTAACCATTCATTGCCCAAAGAAGTTGTGAGTGCTCCATCCCTGGCAGTGTTTAAGGTCAGGTTGGACAAAGCCTTGTGTGACATGATTTAGTGTGGGGTGTCCCTGCTTATGTCAGGGGGGTTGGAACTAGATGATCTTAAGTTCCTTTCCAACCCTAACTATTCTATGATTCTATTCTACGATTCTATGATTCTTTGGATAGAAGACACACTGGTGTCACATCTGATAGACTAAAATGCTGGACAGTACTAATAGAAAGTGCAATCTGAACACAAGACCATTTAATCATTTTCAGAAGAAGCAGACATGCTTTAAGCCTTGCTTAGTAATCCCAAATTTGGAATACCTTCTGAACTGCATGCCTCCATACTAACATTTTCAGGATCCAGCCATAATACAGCACAGTTAATTATGATAATTTTATCAATTTCATGCCATATACTTTACTATTTTTGTAAGAGATGTCAAGATTTCCAAAGGATACTCTCTTATTTAAGTTTTAATGTATGGTCTTTTTAATTTTTATTTATTTTATTTTATTTTATTTTTATTATTATTGTAGCCCTCTTAGCTTATCCATTTAATTATATAGTCGCATTACCATCAGCAGGTAACAAGAAAACTATTTTGTTCTGGCTTTCTCTTTGTCCTCCTTCTCTGAAACTCATTTAAACAGTATTTCCTCTTCATAGTTGAGAACCCTGGCCAATGACATGGCTGAAGGTAAAACTAGTTGAAAGGGAGGGTGAGCTTTTGTTGGGATCTGGCTGGAAATCGTTGCTGAGTGGAAGGCAAAAGTGTTCCCACTTTTTCCACAAACACTTTACAAGGCAAGGAACTTTAAAGAGGAATGACAGCAAAAACTACTGGAAGATTAATGAGGATCCCTGCAGCCTGGTCTTTTATGGATCACCAGCTTTTCTTTCATCAGCTATATTTACTCAGCAAGTAAATCTACTGCTAAAAAATATGAAAAGCTCTTCCACAAGCCTGCTTAAAGGTAAGAGACCTTAAACAAAAGAGTTAACAGCATTCTACCAACAAAGCAAGCCCTGAGGGCCAGGAGTGGGGAAAAAAAAAACCCTTAGGGAAACCTTCATTTTGCCTGTCAATTAGTCATTTTGCTATTCACTGCTGTGCAGCTCCTGGACTATCTTTTCTTGCAAATGGAAAGAAAGCAACACATGGTGGTTAATCTTATTACTGCATTGATCTTTTATTAAACAATATGCTGACCCTCTTGGATTGCTATTAAAACTAAAATGCATTTATGCCATATAGCATGTATACCCAGCCTTTTGGATCAAATTATCTCCTGGCACTGTCACATACTAATGAGGGGAGTTGAGCCTAGCAAACTTTACATTTATCAGGGGGAACAAAATTGTGTGTATTATACATTTTAATTACTTGGCTTAGTCCTGATGTTAAAATGTAATAAATTACATTTGTAACTTATTACAGCAAATGCAATGTGTAGTGATACGAAACAGTCCATGGAAATAGCATTCTATTGACAGAATTTTCTCATGCATTTTTTTCTGTGTTCTTGATGATGTGGTGGTGATTCACACTCTATTAAAAATGATCATGCAAACCAGAGCACTCCTGTTTTAGGCCAAAAGCTCTTTCCTGTGCTCTGCTCATAAACAGTGAGGTTCCCTAAAATGAGCAAGGCTCTCTACACTGAGGATCAAGACAAGTAGGTAAATTCAGCTCCTACCAAAATTTCAGCAAAAAGCTGAGCTCTTTGCTACATTTTTACTAAGAAACTACCTGGGGCCAGGGCTTCTTTTTAAGCAGGGAGCTGTGGTCATCTACGCTATGTCCCATCCACATCGACAGCTGCCAACAGGGCTCAGAGATGGGGCTGCCTAGGGGACTAGCTCAGGTTGGTGACAAGGCAGCCAGCACTGGCTATGGGAGTCAGTAAATCCACCCTTTTTTAGGATGAAGGAGATGCAAACGATGTTGTGTCACTTGATTTTGGAAGTATAGGCCATAGCACATTTTATTTATTAGTGTGGATGTAGTTTTTGTCTGTTTTCTGGCATACCTAAAAGCTAAGTATATATTTGATGATGTTACCTGATTTGTAAAATCACCTTTTTACTTATTTATCCATTCTTTTTGTAGGATTTTCCCCATAATAGTACTCAATACATAATGTTGTTCTGGGGTATTTTGGGGGTGTTGAAACAAATGTTCTTTACTGAAATTAATAATAAGCAGATAAACAGTTTCTACCTCAGGTATTTCTCTGGAAAAACAAAACAAAACAAAACAAAACAAAAAACAAAACAAACAAACAAAAAAAAAAAAAAAAAAAAAAAAAAACCAAACCTAATTTTTTTTTTCTAATTTCTCATTGCAATAATAAAGGTCCCATCTCTATTAAAACACTTCAAATATAAAAATATTTTCACTTTTGCTCTTGACTTTTCCTACAAAAAGTAGGGTTAAAACAAAGATGTTGAATTTTCAGCACAAACTAAAGCTTCTTTTTTTTTTGCACAGCCATGAGCCAGGTGCCTTAGGAGACAGAAAGTCCTGCAGAGTACCAGGTTCCCTACAAATATACCATCATAAGACATAAAAGCTGTGTTTGTGCTTATGGTCTGTTACAGAGGATAGGGGAAAATCAGATGTGAGGTAATCAAGCCAGCACAGTTTATACCACAACATTTTCAGTTACATCTCATGGCTGGTGAGACTTATGTAAAAGCTGTGGTGATTTAAACACTTTTTGTTGTTCAAAATGTGCAACAGAAGGCACAATCATAGAATCTTCTTTATTATCTTCAAAGGCACATCAGAGCTTCTTCTATAAACTGCCTTCAGCCTGCACTGTACAGCACTGTATCCACAGATATGCACAAGTAGGCATATGGGGGAAGCATAGCAAATCAAGCACAGCCTGCTAGTTATGCATCAAAATCAGATGAAACCATTCTTACAAGCTGCTATCATGCTTTCCTACTATCCCAAGCTATGCTGTAGGGTTGTTTTCTTTCCAGTTCTGCTCCTAACTCTAGTCCTATTTATAAGCAAGAAATCCTTCATGCCATGTTCATTGATGCTTTCAGTTTGAGGCAGTGAGCCTGAGAAATAATATTGATAAAGATACATAGAAACACAACTCAACACCCTCTCACACAATCGGCTGGGAACAGCACTGTTGAATGTGTCAGCTGAATGTCCAGGATCTTGTTGTTTTCTCTGTATGTCTACAAGAAAGAAGCAGTTTCTCCATCAATATTTTGGGTGCTCTTGTATTTCCATCCCCAAAGACTTCTTATCACAGACACCAAGTACTGGGCCAACCTTGACAACTCACATGCTACTCCTATGTAATACACATTTTCAATCAAGCTACGCTAATCAAATAGGAGTCATTCAAATGCAGCATATTCAAGCAAACTCTGCAGTGAAGGAATGAGCTAAACGACTTTTTTGATAACATTTGTGTGGGAGTCATTAAGCAGCTGCACAGTGCTTAGGGGGACATTGCTTAGTAATTCCTCTTCATTTCTGCTGATTATTGGTTAACAACAGTCCACAAACATTTAGGTATGTTTTGACTAATGAATCACTGGCTGCTTTTGTTACAGTTTGGATGAATCAATAATTTTCAGGCCAGAAGAGATGTGTGTGAATGCCATCCATGTTATGAAGTTGCTCCTATTAGTCAATATTATCAATAAGTGGCAGTTCACCTAAGTATCACAGTATTGATTCTAGTCCATGACAGACACAATTGAAATAACAGAATGAAAGGAAATAGTGCTCTTTTTAGGAGTACTTACATGTATTAACATATACAGAACTTTTGAAATTAGTGAGGATATGTTAAAATAACCTTTAACATATTTTCCACGTCTTCCAGTTTCAGAAATCATCAGTAATCCCATGTGAAATGTACTGTTTAACCACCCTACTTCTGGTTACCCCTCAACACACAGAAGAGACCCACTGCACACATACTTGATTTTAACTTTTAAAGATGTTCAGTAAGTTTATTTCTTAGTAAATTCTACTGAATATTTATTGGTCTGTTCATGTGACCCACTTCCCCTTATTATCATTTTATTTGCGTTCACCCCTTTCTGATTTTGTTTTTACATTCTTTGATGATAACGTCATATTTTAGATAGTTTCTACTGTCCTTTGCATGGCCAATGTTCTATAAAGGCAAACAGCAAATGAGAAAAAACAACACAACATAATTACTATCTACCTGCACAGGAACTGAAATATTACATAACTTACTCCCGAATAAAACAGAAAGTTTTTTATTGTTTCTCAATAATATCTTAAGCATTACTTGTCTAAACAAATAAAGCTATCAGACTAGACCTTAGCTTGTACAAATGCTATTTCCTAAATCAAGTAAAACACAAGATAACACATTTTATTCTTCACATCTTCTGTCTTCTACAAAAACAACAGGTTTGCAATTTTCAGCACAACAGTAATAATGCCATCAATAATAATGCCATTGTATTTTTTCTGTCTTCCTTCTGTAAGCATTCTTCCTTACTATCTATTCAAATCTAGTTTCTTGGTAATTCAGCTTGAATTTTGACACTCATTTTTCTGTTTCTCATCAGCCAGACAATCTTGCTATTCAAGAGGAAGTGAGGGATGTGTTTAGCGGAAGCACTTGCCATACTGTTGCACACATAAATCACATGGGCCAGCCTCTTATGCAACCACTGAAAGGAATGTCAGGTTCACTTGTGGTAGTTGGTAGTTCATTTGCAAGTTGTTTTGCTAGGTAGCAGTCAACGATCTTTAGCGTGTGCCTATTCCAAAGCTACTACTGTGAAAATATCCACTATTTTCCAGCAGTGGTAGGTAAGAGTCCTTCTCTTCTGGAAGAAGTCCTTAACCTTCTCTTATGAAAGCAGACCCAGGGCAGCCAGCCAAATACTGTATCTCTCCTGGAACAGTGTCTTTGCCTGCTAATATACAGGAATTTGTTAGACAAATTATATGTAGCTATCAGCCTATGTCTATGCAGTGGTCAATCAGTGCTACAAGAGGTAACATGACCTTTGTCAACTTGGAAGTCTGGTCCTCTAGAGCTGGGTTCCCACATTTGGTACTGGCAAGATTTACCTGGATTGCAGATTCAGTTCCAACCAAATTAACCTCTAACAGTCTTGTTAGTTTGAATGGCCTCAAACTCTTTTTGTATTAGTAAATAAAACAACTTTGTGGAATGCTGGCAAACACTAGTTATACACCCTGCTAGAGCAGAGTATGGGCAGACCAATTAGCATTTTCCTAAATGACTCCTTATCATGGGCAGGTGCAATTACCCACAAGCAGCCCAGTTGTGTCTGCCTGATTCAACGGATCAGCCAGCTGAGGAGTGGGACGCAGAAACTCCTCTACCAGACAACCAGTGTCAGACAACAGTCACAGACATGGCTTACCAAGACAGATTTGGCCAAAATGGCTAAAAAATCCCACTGCCAGACCCCAGAAAACTGTGATTTATGAATTGTCTTCTTCATATCATAGAATCATAGAATAGTTTGGGTTGAAAGAGGCCTTCAGAAGCCATCTAGTTCAGCCGCATGGCAACAAGCAAGGACATATTCATCTAGATGAAGTTGACTGGAGCCCCATTTAACCTGATTGTGAATGTTTCCAGGGATGGGAAACATACCAACAGGAAAACCTGTTCCAGTGTTTCACCACCTTCATCATAAAATAATTTTTCCTTATATCTAATCTGAAGCTACCCTCTTTTAGATTACAACCATTAGTCCTTGCCCTATCAAGGACAAGGCCTTCTCTCTACACTGGGCATAACTGTGTGGAATTCCTTTGGTGAGCAATATGCAATTGCAGCTAGAAAGAAGCAGTTATAGAAGTAGCCTAACTGGTGTGACCTAGCTGTCAGTTAAGTGGGGTTATCACATATATCTGCATGATAGAGAGACATGCATTGTCAAAGAACATATGTTGTGGGCAGTCCTGTTTCACTGGCTGGGAAAAAATAGCAAAGAGCTACTGCATCATAGAACAGAATCATAGCATAGTTAGGGTTGGAAAGGACCTTAAGATCACCTAGTTCCAACCCCCCTGCCATAAGCAGGGACACCTCACACTAAACCATGTCACCCAAGGCTTCATCCAACCTGGCCTGGAACACTGCCAGTGATGGAGCATTCACAACATCCCTGGGCAACCCATTCCAGTGCCTCACCACCCTAACAGGAAATAATTTCTTCCTTATATCCAATCTAAACTTCCCTGTTTAAGTTTTAGCCCATTACCCCTTGTCCTGTCACTACGGTCCCTAATGAAGATTCCATCCCCAGCATCCCTATACGCCCCACTTCAGATACTGGAAGGCTGCTATGAGGTCTCCATGCAGCCTTCTCTTCTCCACGCTGAACAGACACAACTTTCTCAGCCTGTCTTCATATAGGAGATGCTCCAGTGCCCTGATCATCCTCGTGGCCCTCCTCTGGACTTGTTCCAACAGCTCCATGTCCTTTTTACGTTGAGGACACCAGAACTGCACACAATACTCCAGGTGAGGTCTCATGATAGCAGAGTAGAGGGGGAGGATCACCTCTTTCGACCTGCTGGTCATGCTCCTTTTGATGCAGCCCAGGATACACTTGGCTTTCTGCACTGCAAGCGCACAGTGAAGCCAGCTCATGTTCGTGTTCTCACTGACCACCACCCCCAAGTCCTTCTCCTTGGGGCTGCTCTGAATCTCCTCTTTGCCCAACCTGTAGCTGTGCCTGGGATTGCTCCCACCCAGCTGTAGGACCTTGCACTTGGCATGGTTAAACCTCATAAGGTTGGCATCAAGCCACTTCACAAGCGTGTCAAGGTCCCTCTGGATGGCATTCCTTCCCTCCAGCATATCCACCCAACCACACAGCTTGGTGTCATCGACAAACTTGCTGAGGGTGCACTCAATCCCACTGTCCATGTCAGCAACAGAAAAGATGTTGAACAACGACCAGTCCCAACACCAATACCTGAGGGACACCACTCGTCACTGGCCTCCAGCCAGACACTGAGCCATTGACCACAACTCTTTGTGTGCGGCCATCCAACCAGTTCTTTATCCACCGAGTGGCCCACATATCAAATTGGTGTCTCTCCAATTTAGAGACAAGGATGTTGTGTGGGACAGTGTCGAATGCTTTGCACAAGTCCAGGTAGATGACATCAATTGCTCTACCCCTGTCCATCAGTTCCATAGCCCCATCATAGAAGGCCACCAAATTGGTCAGGCAGGATTTCCCCCTAGTGAAGCCATGCTGGCTGCCACCAAGCACCCTGTTGTTTTCATGTGCCTTAGCATGCTTTCTCACAGAATCTGCCCCAAGATTTTGCCAGGCACAGAGGTGAGACTGACTGGTCTGTAATTCCCCGGGTCATCCATTTTCCCCTTCTTGAAAATGGGGATTATATTTCTCTTTTTCCAGTCTTTGGGAACTTCACCTGACTGCCGTGATTTTTCAAATATGATGGACAGGATTATATATCATATATATATATATATATATACCATATCTAACATCCTTGAGTAGTGAGTCATAGGTCTTAAAATATGGTTCTGATCCTCCTCAAAATTCCCTTAAGAAATTCTCACCATCTCTGTCAGAGACTACAAAAATCTAACAGGACACTTACCTTCCTTAGCCATAATGCTGAAGAACCATAGCACTTCTGAACTCTACACTGCTGGACTTCATGGCAATACTTCTTTTGTACTGTACAGAATAGCTTCAACTTTCAAAGGGGACATAGATGAAAAAAATTAATTCAATCAAACCATCAAGAACGGCAAATCTTAGTTCAGCTCCTCAATTCTGCAGAAACAGTGGACTCTGCTTCAAAGCCCTATTTGATCCCGGTAACAGAACATGTTCTGGGCTAGCATAAATTTGGGTGAGCTGGAAAATAGGTGTCAAATCCCTGATTAGTAACAAAACTGGAAGAAATAACTCAAAGGAGTTAGAAGGCTGAGTAGAGATTTTCAGTATCCTTATTACAAGCTAAACTTGCACTAAAATGGGTGATCCTTTTAGGGACAAAGGAAGCAAAAAAGGGCAAGTTAAGACTGTTTGTGCCATTGAATCATACTTCTGATCTATTAAATTGTGTGCTTTTTAAAAAGTTATATCAACAAACAACAAACAAAAAACCAAGTCATCCCACATTTCTCATTTCTGGTCCCTTTGTAGCCATCCAACATAAAAAGGTAAATTGGATTTTCTTAAAGTTTTGAGAGGAAAATATGATCCCATAGCAAACAGTGTGAGCACCAAATTTCATCCCAGGCTTAATTTTTACAGCCCATTTGTAAATCTTTGAAATATAGATTTGTAATGGAAATACTGACAGACTCTTAGCAATAGTGCTGCTATAATAAGATTTGTCATTTATGATTAATTGAGGGCAGTTTTAAAACATTTTTTCTAAAAGCATCTCCTTTCTATCTCTTTTATTTCCCATAAAGCTGTATCATAAAAATAAGTTCCTCAATTTTGTCAAGTGCCCGAGACATTCTGCTTATTTACGCTTAATGATAATCCAAGCTTCTGACATGTAATGATTTCCTGTGTGTCACTTCAATCAAACTGATTTTATTGAAAACATACAACAGCAGGACCCTGGAATCAGCACTGGTTTAATAATGGATTTCAAATTGTTATATTGTTTTTAAATCTGTGAAATACAAATGGATTTAAAATAGATGTGTGCCTAATTACATGATTGAACTAAGGATACAAAACAAAAAAGAATGGTTAGCTGAAGACTATTTTAAAAAATGTTTCATTCTCAATGTTTCACTTAGTACATTAATATAGCTTTGTGAATGCAGTTCATTTACTCTAGTGTAATTGAATTTACTTGTTAATCTGTTTCCAAAAGGTGTTTAGAAATACAGCTGTACAAGCAAATACAATCTTACAAAAATGAATATTGATGAAGATCCAGATTTCCTTATTCCCAAAGGAATGCTAAAATTTTACTCTAAGTCTTTAAAAAGACTTTTTTATCTTGCTTCCTGCGTATATTAGTGATGTGGGCTGCTTATTAATCAATGTTTAACAATGTAATTACAGATGGTTTTAGTCTTACCAGATAACACAGATTAATAAATGACCTGCAGCTACTGAAGTGTGTAGAAAGGGTAATGAATTCCTTCCATCGGCACATTAATTTATTAGTAAAAAACAAAGAATATAATGAATTAGAAGAGTTTGTAGAGTTTCTGAATATCGCAACAAAATTTCCAGATGAAAACATTTAATCACACAGTTTTCATTCATTTATTTCACTTTGCATGCTATACTGTGCTGGGATTTGCTTTTTTGAGCTGCATTAAGCAGTACATTGAAAGGTAGATTTCCAGAATTTTATATCAGTTCACATTGAGTCAGCTACACACTAATTTTACCTGTCACTGAAGGTAGCATAACTTTGATGTAAATTAATTAAATTCTTTCCGTATAGCAAAACAACGTAGTGCGTCTCAGCACTAGTGCAGTACTGCTGAATTACTATTCCATGATTCTACAATTCTATGATTCTATGAATTAGCCTTGTCCCTGTATTGGGCATAACTGTGTGGAACTCTTTTTGAAAACAATATGCAGTTGCAGGTAGAAAGAAGCAGTTATAGAAGTGGCCTGATTAATGTGACCTAACTGTCAGTTAAGTGAGGTTATCACACATACCTGTGTGCTAGAGAGACAGAATAGTTACAACCATAAGCAAATGTCATTTTAAAATAATCTTGTTGTTTTAGCCTCCTTATGAATTCCCTTGGCTTTCCATCATTTGGATCCAGAGAGTCACTTTTTTAAATTCAAGTTACACCTTTCTGAGAATTGGACAATTCCCCATGAATAGCAAAAATGAAGTTGAGAAAAGAAGCAAGGCATGGACAACAACTGATAGCATCCTCAAAAATTACATCAAACAGTAACAAAACTATTTAAGTGACTATCGCAGTGGCCACAGTAATAACTCAGTACATCACTCAGCAGAGCAGCTTACCCTTTTTTGTGGCTTTACTCCTGCCACGATTCTTCCTTGAGCTGTTCCTCTCCTCACTTCAGCGGAGAGGCAGTGGAGGCAAGCTGTACGCTTCATCTCCACTCACTGCTCTGGTTTCTCCAGCACAATCTTGAAACAGAGCCAGAACAGTGAGCAAGAAGAGTCATGTATATCTGCTGTGCCCTTAAGTGAGGGAGAGCATTTCCCAGGGACAGGCGGTAGTATATTTCACTGAGGATGTGCAGAAGAAGGCCATTCAAACATCTCCAATCCCACTGTAGGTTACTGTCTTAACTGCAGGGCAAATTTCCCCAGGAACAAATCCCAGTATCCTAGTAAAATGAGACTGGTGGGAAGCTAATGGGAGAAGAAGTGGAACGAGAGCTCTCCATTTACACAAAAACCTAGAGAATTTTTGTTTTCCTCAAAACTTAATGTTATTATTGCAATGAGTGGTTTGGGTTTCTCTGTGGTTGTTTTGTTTTGTTTGCTTGTCCTGGGTGTTTTGGGTTTTGTTTGTTTGTTTGCTTGCTTGTTTTTTGATATATATCTATATAAACAGTTTTCAAGATTTAAATGATATAACTCATCATAAGGTAGAAAGCGGGTGCAGAAAGACACTGACTCCACGGTCTCACATCAGATAAGTCTCAGGCTCAAAGGTCTTAGTAATGGGAAGCATGTGAAAAGGACTATTAGAAGAGCTTAGAACCTACCATGCTTTGACCAGCATCCAGCCCTATTACTCATGTGCATTTAAATCCTGTACTGACTTCTATGAGAACTGAATAGATGGAAGAATTGCAGTAGTGACTCTCAAAGTGACACAGTGACAGAAACATATCCAGAGGGAACCTGAGGGCATGTCTAAAGGGAATTTGCAAGCAGAAATTACTGGGCCTGTACAAGCCATTCCTAAAAATATGTATAGTTTTCAGTAGGTTAGAATATGCTGTAATGAATTATGTAACTGGCATGAATTCTTGCCAAAAAGCCCCAACTAGCATAATGTTGTTTCAATTATGTCAATACACAGGAGATAAGGGACTGGCCCTCTGTACACAGTATTGCATGCATGAAACTGTATTATCTCTACATTCCATTTTTCTACAACTATTGAATTTATGAGGAAATTATGTATGTAGACACATACATATTCATTTGACAAATAAGTACTGAGAAGTCGTGATCTGAACAGATACAGAACAGTACTTGTTTTGAAAAAGAACTACTGGCCCTTGCCAGCTGACAGCAGTTACTCACAGGTACAGTAGAGGCAGTGCAGACTTAAAACTATGTACTGATTTCAGCTGGAAGGAATGTGACAAACTATGTTATTTTGCTGAGCCTGATTAAACACGTAAAATTTAGCTTAATTATGCTACAGCTTGTTATATGCAAGGCACATTATATGCAGGACAAAGAGTCTGGAATAGTGTTAAAGCTCCACAATCACTGTTTCTGTCTGAGAGATGAAATCCTTTGCATAGGAATGCTAGAAACCAGCCTTCAAAGCACTGTCTTGCAAATCATAGCAAGGGGCAAAACTAGAGGCAGGCTGAGGGAAGGAAGGACAGGGCTGCAGAAGGCAGACACAAACTGGTCCTGCCGTAGGCCAGGCAGCCTTAGGAGTGTGCTGTAATTTTGCAGGCCCCCAGGGCATTTTTCAGCTACACTAAGGACATTTTCAGTTTACCAAATCAGAAAGACACGAAGGTGACTTAATGCTCTCTCAGTCTGCCATGTCCTTGACTGTAAATTGTAAGCAGCAAGCTAGGAATTTGTTGTGTTTTTTTGGTTATTGGTGTGTTTTGTTTTTGGTTTTTTTGTTTTTT
>NDXB01022655.1:0-73091 GCA_002631895.1 Agapornis roseicollis
ACCAAACTGGTCAGGCAGGATTTCCCCCTAGTGAAGCCATGCTGGCTGTCACCAAGCACCTCACTGTTTTTCATGTGCCTGAGCATGCCTTCCAGGAGAATCTGCTCCAAGATTTTGGCAGGCACAGCGGTGAGACTGACTGGTCTGTAATTCCCCGGGGTCATCCATTTTCCCCTTCTTGAAAATGGCGGTTGTATTAACCTTTCCCAGTCGTCAGGAACTTTACCTGACTGCCATGATTTTTCAAATATGATGGACAGTGGCATCAATCACTCAATGATGAAACCAGGGCAAACGGTTTCAAGCCTTCCCGCATGTGTGAGTACAAGATACGCCACCTCCCTGCCACATCAGGTCTAGACGCCGGTACATTAGCACTACCAGAAGCGCCGCTACTACCGCCGTTAGGAAGGGAACCCTCCCTTCCGCGTGTCCCACAGCGCCCGGAGCCCTGCGTGCGGCGCTGCCGCTAGAGAGCACTGGCGGGCCGCGCTGGGGCCGGGGCCGGCGCCCAGCCCCTAGTTCCCCGCTGCAGCTTTGGCGCTCGGTAATGGTGTCACAGACCCGGGGGCTGAGCTGTGGAAACGCAGCGCTGGAGCTGCGCCTGCGGTCTGCCGTTAAACACGCTGGTAAACGAGGGGTGATTTCCAGGGACATGCAATTCCGTGCTCAAGCCACGTTCCGTGCTTGTGGAGATGGTGTGTACAGAAGAGGGTTAAAAGTAGAATCAAAGAATCGCAGGATCAACTAGGTGGGTTGGAAAAGAGCTTTAACATCATCAAGCCCAGCCACCCATCAACCAGCGCTGGAATTAGGCCACCGCTAAACCGTGTCACTAGGGGTCTCACCCACACCGGTTTTGAACACTTCCAGCGATGATGACTTCCCTGGGCAGCTCTTCCAATCACCTTTTGGTGAAGAGATTGTTCGTTCTATCCAATCTAAACCTCCCCTGGTGCAACTTGAGGCCGTCACCTCTTGTCCTGTCACTTGTGACTTGGGAGACAAGACCGACCTCTGCCTTGCTACAACCTCCTTTCAGCATCATTATTAAAGCTACAAAGATCAGATCACACTCTTTACCACACAGGCCATGTCTTGGTTTCTTTGTTCTGCACTTTCTGTGTTTTTTTAGTGAAAACCTCAGACATCCTGGGGGTGCTAAAGGCATAATCATGCTCAAAGCCCCAGATCCAGACAAGATGGATTGGGTTTCCGCCAGTGGGCTGAGGCAAGTGGCTGTTCCCCCTGCTTGATGTGTACAAGCCCACACCTGGAATACGGGATCCAGTTAGAGTAGCCCAGTACAAGAAAGACATTGTTATTCTGGAGCCCAGCTGAGGCCATGAAATACAGATCTGGAGCATAGGACAGGCTGAAGGAATCAGATTTATTCACCTGGAGAAGAGAAAGGAAGTGTGAAGTCTACCTTACAGTCCCAGAGAGTTACAGGGAAGATGGGGCTGGTGAACTGTTCTCTGAAGTGCAAGAGAACTCTGAAGTTCTCTTGGTGGGACAAGAAGCAAAGAGTGAAAGCTGTGATGAGGGTTAAGTCCGGCTGTACATAAAGGACAACTTTCTTCCCTTGCAGTGCCTAGGATGGGCACTTGGGGACAGTGGTGTCTCTAATGTTGGAAATCGTAGCAGCTCGTTGGAAAACCCTCAGAGCAGTCTGGTCAGAGCTGGATGTGCTTTGAGCAGGGGTTGGGTTCAAGATCTCCAGGTGCTCCTTCACACTTAATTTTTTCCAACAGTTGTATGGTTTCCTGGTGGGACAGGAGAGCCAGGCCAGCAAGAGGAGCACTGCTGAGCACGGTGGGCACATAGCTACAATCCTAGCGGTAACAGAGAGGTATTTATTCAAATGGTGAACACCGAACAGGAAGGATTAGAGCTTGCACACTCTGAGCAAGAAATGACGCCCAAAGAGAGAGTGGACATTTGCTGTCATCAGGATTTACTACTTGAAGCCAATATTAGTGAATCAGCCAGAAAGTTTTCTTATATCTGCAGGACCAAGTTCTTGTGGGGCGGAATGGCTTCTCATTGACCTCTGTCTCCAAGTTGCTGGCCTACTTTTTTCTGCTCAGGCTTACCCATGACTTCACTTCTCCTAAGGGCCAGAAAATGCTCCCAGTTCGAAACACCACCCATGAGCAACAGCCTGCCACAATCACTGACTCTGTGAATGCAGGGCACTCTGTTTCCCAAGAGCAGTTTGAGAAGCAGGAAGCAGGTTGCACAAACCAACCAACTTCTCCCAAGGAGCTGGAAGCATGTTTCCTGGGAGGATATCGAAGGGTAGTTAGCTGTGGACAGAGAAGAGCCCGGTTCTCCCGAACATGATGTCACCTTCCTTCTCCTTAGATGTCCTGTCAGCCCTCAGGGTGGCTCCCATACTCTGCAGGACATGGGTACAGGATCTGCAGCCCTGAGATGACCTCACAGCATTGTGGGCAGCCCAGCCCATTGGCAACACCAAGCTGTGCCTCATAAATAAGGAGACAATCACAGTGGTCATACCCACTGCATATCACAGCATGCCTGCTTTGGTCTGAGTGGCTCAGGTAGCAGGTCAGAGCATCCTGGAAAAGCCTCATACAGCCTCATACACCGCAGTACAGCGCAGCAAGGGGGAGAGCATTGTGTCAGGCACTGACCCAGCTCTCTGTGCTTGCCCCACAGCTCAGAAGCCATCTCCCTGCACTTACTCTTCATCATCAAAAAGGCTATAGTCCCAGCATTCACCTTCAAGTCAGTCCCACACCCTGTTTGTCATCCCAAAGGAAGAAATATTCCTTTATCAGACAGTTAAAGACATCTATCTGGGGCTCAGGAAGGAGGCAAGAGAGGGATAAAGTAATGCACTGCTTGTGAGAAACAGCAGCCTCCCTCTCTATACACAGATCCATCCAGAGAGCAAGGACCTACTTCAAGGATGAATGCACATGGACCTCTCTGTGTCCAGCTTTGCACCTGCACCCCATCTGTATACCAAGAGCTCTTTTACCTGCCCTCTTATGGAGAAAGAAATGGTGTGTTTGGAGTGAAAGTGCTGTTAAGGAGTGCTTTATCTTTCCCCTGTTTATTTTGTGATAAGGTTTGTTGCTTGCAGGCACATCCTTCTCACTGGTTGCCAAAGAAGCCAGTTAAAGTGAGAGCAGCTCTAAGTCAGGGCACACAGGACCTGGGGTGACTGCCATCTCTGCAGAGGTGCTTTCTCTGGTTCCTGGGAGCCTCTGCTCACAGGGAGCTCCCCAGCCTTTGTAGCGCAGAACCATGTGTGTTTCAGCAGTGATCATTGCCCTGTGTTCACCCTGCCTCACTCTGCCAGGCCTGTGCCACCTCCTGCACCTCCACTTAAACACTTAAACGGGAGAAGGAAGGTTGTGGTTGTTTTGTGCCCTCTGTGACTGACAGGAGTGTTAATTTTCTTCCTGGTAGCTGGCACAGTGCTATATTTCAGCTTTAGTTTGAGAACAAAGCTGGTAACACACCACTGGTTTAGTTATTGCTCAGTAGCACTTACCCTGATCAAGGGTTTTTCAATCTTTCATGCTCTTCCAGGGAAGTGGAAGGAGAGGGTGTGTGAGTGACTACATGGTGCTGAGTTACCAGCTGGGCTTAAACTATGAAAGTAAGAGATTGTCCTCTTTTCCCAGAGGTATAAGTCACTCAAGCTTTCATTAGCTGAGATGTCTGTGGAGACTGAAACGTCACCAGGACACCTGTGTAGAGAGACCCATCCCTCCAGGAGCTGCCTGTGGGGAATGGGCTGCATTTACTTTGTTATGGCACTGCTGGATGCTTTCTGTTTTGACACCCACCAAGTGCTTTAGGGCTTCTGGTGGTGTAACTGCAGGGGTCATCCCAGGGTTTTAGACTGGGGAGGCTGTGCCCCTCAGTGTGACATCCCTAGGACCAAAGCAGGGGCATGAGTCAGTGATGTCCATCCTGTCACTGGAGAGACAGTATTACTGGTGTCAGTGGTGACATGTCACATCTGCTGAGACACAGAGACTTGCAGGGCTCTGGGACAGTGGCAGTGACATCCCTGGAGCCACAAAAAATCCTTAAATCTCCCAAATGGAGGCCTGCCAGCATTGAAGACAGGCCCTTGGTAAGTCAGACAATGGCAAGCGACCTCCATCCCACCTCAGGAGAAAAAAGACCCCCAGTGTCAGGATATTACAGGAACATAAGAGAGCCATTTCCCCAGCCACTGACAGAAGAGAAGACCACAAGACCCGAAATGTGGGCAGAGAGGCACCCCATTCCTTCCTGGCTTTAGGAGAAACCCTGCGTGTGAGGCGGGGGAGCCAGGAGCACAGAGAGGCTCCTGTCTTTGCTTTAGATGCTATTTCCCAGCCTGTTGCACTCAGATGTTTTCAACCATCTTTTGTTTGCTGAATGCAGTGAGGCTGCCCAGAGACTGAAACCAAAATGGTTTCCAGGCTTTAGGAAACCAAGCTGTTTACCGGAAGAGAAAGAGACCATAAGAACAACTTCAGACTGAAGATGATGAAACACGTGCCTGTTTTATTGTGTGCAGGAAAAAGCCCAAGCTGAGCAGCTCCAGCTAGCTAAAAGTAAAGGGAGTACATTTGCCCTAATTCTAACTTGAAAGAAGAATGAAGAGAAACCAGGAGCGTATGGGCTTTGTTACAAGGAAAAAGCGAGTCAAAATCACTCTGCAGTACCTACTGGAGTTTTTTAGGCAGGAGTCAAAACATCCTGAACAGGAAGAAACCTGATCAGAAAACTAAAAGAAAAAGGGAATGTGTTCATTATCCTGGCAGAGGCTATCCAGAGGAACATTCAGATCATCAGGTATCTCTGCTTCAGCCAGGTTCAGCAGCTCCTTGTCACCTATAAGACATGTAAGAAACAGGTTATTTCATACTGTGGTGTTCTCATGTGTTACCCTTTCGTGTTGTGCTAAAGCCTTCAGGGACAGGCTCCTGAGATTGCATGTGATGTTAGGCAGCTCCTGGTGGCCTGCCTGCTTTTCAAAGGACACAGCAGCCCAGGAGTAGCGGAGGGGAATTGGAGAGGGTAAAGCCCCAGTGGGTTTCAAAGCGGTTTATGCAGGAACCTGTTGCCCTAGTGACAACCTTCCCCAAGTCCCATTGTCAGCCCTGAAACTGGGTGGGCCGCACACAGAGCATGCCTGGGTTTTGGCCCTCCCTCGCTGACCAGCTCTGGTCTGAAGAGACTGCATCTTCTCTGCACAGCATCTCTGTCCTAACCTGGCTTTTGGCACAGCCACAGAGGTGTCTTTAGGACAAGCAGCCATTTAGGACCAGGGATCACAGGCCCCATGCCAGAAACTCTACTGACAACAGTGGGCTTTTTATCACTCCCCATGACTTGGAGAGTGGTATCTGCCGCTACAGCCCCAATGTCCCCCCACCCATTCACAGTGTTGTGGTTTAAGTCCACACACAGTTACCCAGGTCATCACATTTGGTGAGACAGGGACCTGTGCCCTCGTGCTGCTGCAGGCTTGCAAGGTGGGTAACCTTGGCTGACAGTCCTCAAGAGGCAGCTGTGCACTGCTCCTGAGTCCCCACAGAGCCAGCAGCTCACCAGCAGCTTACCTACAGCATCCTGGCTACAGGTTGCCAGTTTCCCATCCACACTTCCCATTGGTATGCCAGCACCCAGTCCCTGGGTGGTCAGCACAGGTGACTGCTCCTGTTGCCCTGGCTCAAGTGGTGCTGGCTTGGTCGCCACTGGCTCAGCCTTCTCCAGCAGGTTGGGCTTGGTCTGGACATCTTCCAGTTCTTCCACCAGTTGATCCGTTGGTTCTCTCGACAGTCCTGCCTGCAGTTCCACCTCTGGTTCCACCTTCAGTTCTGCTGCTGCTTTGGGCTCCACCACCTTCTGGTAGCTTGTTCCTTTGTTGCCTCCTCTGTCTTTCCTCTGCCTTTTGGACCTCGGCTCCCTGCATGGGGATTTCACATGAAAGAAAGTTAGGCTTGTGGTGGAGGACTTTGTCATCTGCCCCAAGGCCTCTTGCCTTTGCTGTGATTGTGCCCCAGTCCATCCCAGCAGAAGCTGCCCTGCCCCAGCCCTCCTCCCCAGCCCTGCACAGCAGCCTTCTGTGGCTGCACAGGCAGGTGGGATCTTGGCACCAAAACCTTCCTCAGCCCCACGCTGTGTTTGAGGATTGCTTGCCACCCAACTGAGCACCTACATAACCACCCCCATCTGTCTCTGTCCCCCAGCGCCTACCTAGGCTTTCTTCACCTTTTCTCACTGAAGACTGATGGGGCCCAGCTCGGCTCTGTCCCAGAGCAAAGATCGAATGGCTAGGATGCCATGCCTGGGCTCAGGTTAAGTGCACCAAGAAAACAACCCCACAGCATAAGCAGGTTTTTACCTATAAATCCAGTAAGCTGAGTTCTTCTGGGCTTTTTCCTTTCTTTTCCGGAGCATCTCACGGTCTCTCAAGCGGTGGGAGATGGGGAGTTCTGCAAGGAGTAGTGACATGACAATTCAACACCTCCCTGCCTGGTGACAGAACACTGGTGCAGAAGCCATGCTCTTTTTCTCATGAAGCAGGTCTTGATGTGAAACTGCTTGGGTGCTGTACTTCCAGCTCAGCCTCAGTGGGTAGGATCTCATGACAAACACCCCCAAAGCTCCTGTGCTGAAAGTTACTCTAAACCTCTAGTTGCAGTTTTCCTGCTGTTGCTGCAGCTCTGGGGTGAGGAGAGGGTGATCCAGAGGGCACAGGCTTTCCTGTGAACAGATGCTTGTGTGTATTAGGGTGAGACATTGTGGGTGATGCTGACCAACCAGAGACCAGGACAGGGCTAGTACACATTGCTGGGAGTGAAGAGACTGGTCCCTAAAAACACAACAGCTGCCCCAAGATGGTCTGCAGCTCTGAAGAAAACCATGTCAGGGCTGAAGACAGACTGACTCATGTGAGTCAGACTGGCTCCAATGCTGACTTTACCATTTAGGCAAGATGTGCAGGTTACCTACAGCCACCAGGAGAAAGGGGCACCCCACTGCATCCCCATCACCCCATGCAGGGCCCACATTAAAATTACATCAAGCAATCCAGGCCCTTGTCCAGGGAAGTAGGAATACTTTAAAGACCACATATCTGGTCTCTGCACCACTCTCAACCCTTATGTTTTTTCTGCTTTTCTATCCAGCCATATTCGCAATGTGGACCGGGTGCCTCCTGCCTTTCCCTGTGCACCCTTAAAAGAAGTATGGTTCTCCCTTCTCTTAGCCCCTGTTAGACAGAGGATAACTGAAATGGGCTCTCCTCTGTTATGTTTTAATTCCTAGGAGCCTGTTCAGGGCTATGTTTGGTTTCAGGCTCAGGACAGTGCTGATAACACACTAATGTTTTTGTTGGTGCTAAGTAGTGCTTGTATTTCTCAAGGACTTTTCAGGGTCTTATGCTTTGCCAGCGAGCAAAGGAATTCGCCTTTCTAGAGAAGATTCGCCACCTTTTGCTCTGAGCACAGTAGTGCCATACAGGAAAAGAGGGCTTCTCTCCTAAAAAGATTCCAGCCTAACAAGAGGAACGGCACAGAAGTATACACAATTCTGAAGGCAATATGCAATGATAGTGCCAGAGTCTCTTAGTGATGGCAGGGTCACCTCAGCATCACCAGAGACAGTGTCAGCCTCCAAGTGCAGTCCAGCACTGAACTTGGTCTGCACAGTGCAAGCAGATGTTCCCCAGTTGTGAGGCTGTTCCCTGACATGAAGCAGTGTAAGAAACAACAGGGCACAGCCAGCACGAGATGACCCTCACATCCACATAGCAAAAGGCAGAAAAGAGCCTGGAAAGATGAGCTTACAAGGTGCAGTAGCAGGATCTGCTTCAGTTTAACTACTAAAGTAGTTAATCCCTTGCACAGCCAAGGTAACTGACTTTCCCTTTCCATAGGTCCTGTGAGCCATAAAAGCACTTTTAGCTGCTTGCAATCAGTTTCCTTCCTTACCCATCCTAAGCAAATTATTGTGTATGAGTAGCAAACACCCCTCACTCATTTCTCACTGGTCCAAGGGAGCATTTCCCCAGATGCTCCAGAGCTGTCAGCTGTTAACACTAAGCAGGAAAGATCACAGTAAAACATCTGTGTCCTGATGAAAAAAATCTAGGTAAGAACACAAAGGTAGAGTTGAAATTAAAAGAAAACATCCATCAAGCTAAAAGAGCAATGAGACAGTATTGCCAAGTCTGCAGATAGGCATTATATTGATGCTGCCAGAGGGATTTTGAGTTAGAAAGCATTTATAGGTGCTTCTGCCTTTGTGATCTGAAACATGACACAGGAAAAAACACCCTTGTAGTTAAGTGTGCATCCTCCATCCCCCATGCATAAGCTGTTAATTATTAACTCCTTTTTTAGAAACCACTGGTGACAAAGATCATCCTCTCTCCTCCCCAAAAACTCATGTTAGGAGTGTTCTCATCCTTACCTTCCTCTTCATGCTCTTCATGGGCCACGGTGGGTGAATCAGAAGGATCAAAATTAGTATTGCTTTCTTGGGAACTAGCCATTGCTCTTTACGGTGTTGAATAGGAAGCAGCCCAACTCCCTCAGAAGAGCATCTGGAGATTCTGGTACAACATAATAAGGGCTTGAAAAAAATGCAGACTGCCCGCCCAAACCCTCTTATCTGTCCTGGCCACTAGCAGGGTAATAATATTCTCCTTATCAGAGTGCAAAGGTATAGAGAGTCTCTGCCCAGGATCTACTGTGGATTGCAAAAGATCCACACAAAGTTGGAGCAAAAGTTAGTGGTTTTATACAGAAAATAACTATAGTTCAGGTAAATTTACACTCATTGCTGCTAAACTGTGACTCAAATGTCCTCCTTTATAGCAGAAAGGAGCTGCATGGAAGGGCAGGGTGAAGCACTGCCTTTCTACTAGTTTCCAGACTGGGGTGCAGGGAACTGTTGTTGGTGTTTAAGGACCCCCTGTGAGGTCTGAAATGGGAATGTATGCTATTTGAAAGGTGTTGGCACAGGACCCTAGTAGTGCTGGTGGGAAGGGACCTCTGCCTCCACTGCAGCCCTTCTCTCAGCAGCAGGAGTTTCTGCTGCACAAGCTTAGAGCCCTTGTGGCATCATACACTTTGGAAAACCCTACAGATGGAGACTGCCAAATTCGTGTGACCTGTCCAAGGGCTGCACCACCTTCCTGGGAAATCCAGACAGAATACTGAATCCAGATTGGCACTCCAGCCAAATGCCTGTGTGTGTTGAGAAATTCCCTGTGACTTGTTGATGCAGGCTATGAGCAAAGCACTTCACTCAGGAAGCAGGATGGCAATGGGTAGCCCCAGTAAAACCAGTGGGAAGACACAGCTGTCCCCTTGTCCACTGCAGATTACAGGTTACCTCCAGAGAGGTGGGGCATGTTTAGCAGCCCCAAAAGGAGCAGCAGGGTGGTGGCAGCAGAGCAGATACAGGAAGGCTCTGATATGGACGGGTGGGCCAGGATGGCGTAAAGAGATGTGAGGCTTCCAAGTCATTCACAGGGAAGTTTCTTGTTGCTCAGTCACAAGTGAAGGTGTTCTGTGCTGGTGAGGATGTCCATGTTCCAGTACTGTATGGTGATGCTGAGCAGCACTGGAGTCATGCAGACTTCTTGAAAACTGTCTTGCAAGGTGCTCTACCATGCAAAGACAGAGCTTGGGGAGGAAGAAAACACGTCACATCTCAAATGCTGTATTAGGTTCTGGGCCTCTTGCTACAGGATGGACATTGAGGTGTTGGTGCGGTTCCAGAGAAGGGCAGCAAAGCTGGTACAGGGTCTGGAGCACAAGTGTGATGAGGAATGGCTGAGGGAACTGGAGGGGTTTAGTCTGAGGAAGGCTCAGAGAGGACCTTATTGCTCTCTACAACTGCCTGAAAGGAGGTTGGAGTGAGATGGGGTCAGTCTCTTCTCCAAGTAACAAGCCATAGGACAAGAAGTAACAGCCTCAAGCTGCACTGAAAGATCTTTAGATTGGACAGTAGGAACAATTTCTTCACAGAGAGGGTGGTCAGGCATTGGAACAGGCTGCCCAGGGCAGTGGTGGAGTCACCATCCCTGGAGGTATTTAAAAGATGTATAGTGTCTAGTGACATGGTTTAGTGGTGAACTTGGCAGTGCTGTGGTAACAGTTGGGCTTCATGATTTTATGGGTCTTCTGCAACCTTAATCATAGAATCATAGAATCATAGAATGGTTTAGTTTGCTAAGGACCTTAAGATCATCCAGTTCCAACCCCCCATCATGGGCCTTACACTAGACCATGCCACTCAAGGCTTTGTCTAACCTGGTCTTGAACACTGCCAGGGATGGAGCATTTGCCACTTCTTTGGCCAGCCTGTGCCAAGGCCTCACCACCCTCACAGTAAAGAACTTCTTCCTTATATCTAACCTGAACTTCCCCTGTTTAAGTTTAAACCCATTACCTCTTGTCCTATTGCTACAGTCCCGGAGGAAGACTCCCTCTCTGGCATCCTTGTACGCCCCTTTCAGGTACTGGAAGCTGCTATGAGGTCTCCACGCAGCCTTCTCTTCTCCCAGCTGAGCAGCCCCAGTGTTCTCAGCCTGTCTTTGTCTGGGCAGTGCTCGAGCCCCCTTATCATCCTCATGGCCCTCCTCTGGATTTGCTCCTACAGCTCCATGTTCTTCTTATGTTGAGAACACCAGAAATGCGATTCCATATACCCCACCATAGCAAAACTTCACATCTAGAAGCATTCTTACAAAAAGCTTGACATGTTCTGGGCTGCTTGCAGATGATATGAAACATAGAAGACAGGATGGAAATCTCTGGGTGTTTCAGTGCTCCGTGGGAACTGGCTGCGTGCTCAGTCTGTGGCTAACTCAGCTTCTCACACCCTCCGTCTACTCAGTCACTCCGAAGGCTGGTGGGGTCCGATAAGTGACTCTTGACTCAGCAAAACATTGCCATATGACACTGCAGAGATGGTACTGTCAATATTTCTCCATTCCAGCAATCTTCTGCCTGGGTCGAAATGAATAGATTTGTAAAGAACATTTGTAAAAGAAAGAGTTGGTGTGCCTCTAGTGTCTTTAGAGGTGCTTAATGGAATAGATGGGCTTTAAAATCTTACACAGCCTGCACTTGCATCTTTTCAGAACTGAAATCTCTAGAGAGGCTCTTAGGTGCAAATTCCTTTAAGTCCCAAGGAAGTGGTTTTATTATCCCATGGGAACTCTTCAGTGATTGATGACTGGAAATTACAGATGCGGCTGCCTAGTTTTGAGTTATCTCTGCTCTGAAGTGGAGGCACTGAGAGGCAGAGACTTGCCTGCAGCACCAGTGACACTGGGTTCGTTTTAAAGCCCAGATTACCTCCCTGTCCACCACCAGCACCAGTAACACAGAAGACTCTTCTTTTCCAGCAAAGCTCTCCAGCTGATGTGGCCAAAGATGCACACCTTTTGCTATAGAGATGAATTTGTGCAAATAGATTAAACTTTCTGGCCAGTCTCAGTTGCATAAGCTATTACAGCTGGATACTTTACATATACCAAGTGCTGCTTCCCTCCCTTCCTCTTCACATTTTGGTTCAGGTAGCCCTGAGATACCTTCACTGATGCTTTGCAGGTGAGGAACTGGAGGAGCTTAACCAGGTGTCTAGCCCCCTGAGCAGCACCAGTGTCACAGAACCCTTGAGTGTCAGCAGAGCTCCTTGGTAGGGGCACACTCCCAACCTTGGGTACATCTTACTGTGCCGGTCCTCCATATGGTACTACCCAAAAGCTCTGAGAATGCTTTTTCCAAAGGACAGCTGGACCTAGGGCAGGACCCTCTGCCCTAGGCCCATCTCCTGACACTGTTGGGGCTGTCACTGTGGACACCAGGCTTTGGACCTATGCATAAGACAAAGTTCTTTATGAGACTTAGTGTATCTCTCTTTACCCCTATCTGTCATTTCTACTGCAAAGCAATATCCAGAGACTTGCCTATCCCTCCGTGCAGTCAATGGATGCAGCCATGAACCCAAGATTATCACATTGAACATGAGCAGCTGTGGAGCTGGTCTGATGTCACTCTAACAGGGTTTCAGGGCACTTCTCCCATTTTGTCTCACATGACAATGACAGAGAAGCGATTTTCAGGCTTGAACTTCACTCCTTGAATTGAGGCAGGTTTGGGGGCAACTTTCCTGGTTGCAGCACATTTCTCTGGGAGATGGGCTGCCAGTGAGTAGCCCTGCGTGATGAGCAGTGATGCCTGTGAAAGCAGATAATCCCTTCCTCCCCCTGCCCTGACTGAAGCATGAAAAGACAGGGAACAGGTGGATAAATTCAACAGGCAAAACTGCATGCAAAAGTACAAATCCATGCAGTGTAGTGCAGTGCATGTCTTGGTGCCCACCAGCTGCCTCCTTAATCTTGCCTGACTTTGCTAGACACAGATCTGTTGAGCTTCAGGGTTTAGGCTTTCTGTCCAAGGTCTGTGGTGATGTTAAATCAGCACCTCCCAGGGTCTGTCTCCTGCTCTTGAGCCATATTGAAATAAGCAGGAGATTCCAGCAGTTCCTGGGCAGGATTGTTGTCTCTGAATTCACTGCATATAGCATCAGTACTAACAGGGTCCCACGGCTGTTCAAACTTTGACCTTGCATGTCTGGCGCTTTAGCTCTGTAGTTTCTAAATAAACAATCCACATTGTGATGGAGGCACGCAGCTTTCCTCTCCAGAAGAGCCCCTAGATTGTCTGTGTTGTTTTTTCCTAGCCTCTGAAAATAAATAGATGTGGCTCTAAAGGTATACGGAATGAAAGGCTGCAGCCATTCTGTGTGTGCAGGGGAAAATGGGTTCCAGTTATGCACCATGCTATGCTGTATCTTCCCTCAGCCCTGCCAGAAAGCTGGGACAGAGCTGTCCTAATACATCCTGCGTGTGGCTGGGCTGGCAGCAGCAGGAACAGAAAACACCATGGGGAAGATGTGTTTGTGTTTTTCACTATGGAAGTGTTTTAGGAATGATAACTCCCACCAAAATCCACCCCTATGGTGGATCTGAAGGTCTGTACAGAAAGACTGGCAATACAGAGAATAACATGCAGCCAGACCACCCCTTCCTTGCTACCTGAGGGCCGGAAGGGAGCGAACAGGCTTTTAGATCCCTGGGATAAATGAGCAGATGGTGTAGTAGCAGTAGCTGTGGGTAGGTGGGCAAACTGTCTCCACTCCTCTGCAGAAGTGGAAAGGGTACAGGCATGGAAAACAGAAATGATAGAGGCTATGGACAACTCTGAGCAACTAGCCAGCTAGGACTTTTCAGCCTGGGGAAGAGCTTTCAGTGAGAAAAGCTTTCAATGATAGCAGCCGGCTCTGAGCCAAAAGGCAGTGGACACCAGGTCAGATGCATCTCTCATCAGACCAAGGATGGCTGTTACATGCTCTCAATACTATTCCAGCTGTAGCATTAAATCTACCAGCAATGGCTTTGTTGTGAATTGTGGTGCTGCCATGTCCCATGTCACGATTCCAGGAAGGTGCAGAGCTGGAGGAGGTGTGTGGGGATGGATTACATGACTAGCTGGCCAAACACCACAGTAGCCATGACACTGGCACAGGTCCTGGACTCTTAGGGTGGTCACTGACCTCAGGGAGCTCACTTGACCATGTCATGTGCCCTGGACTCTTACCCAGGTGCCTGCAAGTGAGTTGTACGAGTATAGCAGTAAGTCAGAGCAGTGTGATTCCCTATGGGTGAGCACAGACGTGTCCTGAAAGGGTTTCAGCTCACACTGAAGTACTTTTAAAGTCTGGTCAGAAATATTAACCAGTCATTCTGGAGAAACACAACATCTGGTGCAGAACAGAACTGAATTCAGCAGGCAAGTCCTGGATTAGCTAGTGCCTGCTGATCTCTGCCACTGCAAGCAAAGGGAGCCCCTTACATACCCAAGCTGTACAGTCTTTTTACAGCTATCTCGTGAAAGGTTGGTTGTGGCCCATCTGGGAGGCAAATGAGCAGAGCGAGCCCCACTTAAACTGTTACCTTGGTTGCAACCAGTGTTGCCAGTGGTGGAGAAGGAATCAGGGGTCCCTTGTGTGCAGGGTCTCCCCTTGGGCTCTTTCCAGACTCCTGTCATGAAAGGCTCTTGGATAAGAAGCTGAATAAAATCTGCACTGAGAAGTTCACGTTACTATTTTCAACTTACGTCAGCTCTGGAAGCTGTGGTGTTTGCTAGGGAGCCAGGAAGACTTTTCCCATACTAGAGAAACTTCCCTTTTGCTAAGTTGCCACCCTACAGAAAAAACATCTGCACCTTCTTCACCCAAATCTGCGTGCTTCTTGCTACTCCCACATGGCCTTTGCCACAGAAATGTGCATGAAATAATACTCACAGTGTAGAGCATCACTTCACAGTGGATTTGAAATGAATGTTTTGACTGTACACTTTTAGCAGCCCTTTGTAGGAACTGCCTTATGCTGTTTTCCCTAAGCCCTGCATAAAAGAAGTTTTGTTGAAATAAGACTGTGCCCATTATTTTATTATTCACCATCGCTAACTTTAACATGAAATCAGTACAGAGCACACAGGATCAATTAATCACCTGTTTCTGGGCTCAGAAAAGCTCAGATGTCTTGACAGTCCCCATCTTTCAAAATCCGGATGTCTTGCCTGGTTTTCCTAGAATAACAGAGGGAAAAAAGCATGAGCACTCAAAAAAATACTCCCTGCATCATACTTTGGCTCCTGTCCAGCCCATGGAACAGAGCTGACTGGTATAAAATTGGCTTAGTTTCCTGTCTAGAAAGCTGCTGTGGCTGCATGCCATCCTGGCCCACAGCATCCTCTCCTCTGTGGCTGATGCTTGTGGTTGCTGCCCTGTTTTCCATCACCCACTACCACCAAGAAGAGTGTGGCACCCTCCCATTTGCAACCATAGGCTGCTGCTAGATCCCCCAAGCCTCCCATAACCCAGACTAGTTGGACACAACTACCCTGTACCTCCCTGCAGCTTCCCTTGACAAGCTGGGCATCCCTGTCCTCCTGCAGCCTAGCACACACTGTGCACTGCAAGTGCACTGCTGACCTGTGTTCAACCTCATCTTCACCCTCTGTCCCTTTCTAGTGGGATCTCCTGCTCAGTCACTCCCCAGTCTGGGTAAAATCAGTGCCCCAAAGCAATTTGTGCTTCTCTTAGGGTCCCTGCTGCCCTAGTCCTAAAGTTTATGGTGGTACCTTTTGTTTGAAGTTACGTCAAAAGAGGCACGAGGCACGTAACTGGACGTCTGCATTCGCCGAAGTCCCTTTGAAGGACTTAGTGATGCTATTTGACTCTCCAGACTAGATGCTTAGCAGACTTTTTGCTCAAATTCCACTCTCCCTTTTTGATCGCAGGCAGCATGAACAGTGAGACCTTCTCCCATCCTTGATAGTGTCTGGTTTGTTGCCAGATTGCCGGCACTCATGTCGGAGGCCTTCTGGCCATGGACTCCTGACCTCACCTTTTTCATCTGCTGATCATGCAGCCACAGATGGTCTGACTTAGCAAGCTGATCCAATGGGTGAATAGTCAGCTTTTCTGCGGGTTTAGTCCCCTGCCAACACAACAACCTAAATCCCCCAGCCTGCAGCCAAGCAGTAGTTACTGAACATGGTGCTAAGAATGGGGCAGGAACCTGCAGGCAAGGGCTGGGGACATGCCTGCACCTATTTTCAGGCACTACCAGTGCAGGACGGTGAAGCTCCCAGGCACAGGGGAGCTTCAGTGACAGTATTTCACAAGCACCCAGTTTCAGATGGCCAAAATTAGGCACCTGGAGATCTCTGCCAAGGGCATGAGCTTACATTTGCTGCACACAGAGCTGGCATTCATTGGCATAGGTGTTCCCATCGGTCCCACAGACAGGCAAGTGCAGGAGGGGGCAGGCCTGCAGCTCCACCATCTCTCTACACACCGGCTGAAAAGGAGAATCCACAGCCCCCATGTCAGTACCAGAAGCACCCAGTTCTTTCTCCCACAGCACCTGGGAAGGATCAAGTCCCACCAGTGATCTGGCTTCTCCTGCCCTGGGCAGAGCATACAGAGCAGGAAAGCAGAGAGTGGTGGCCACCACGTTGCTCAGTGGGACTCACAACCCGTCCTCTGATGTGGGTTTGATGCTGGAGCACCAGCACACATGAGGCTGAGGATGGTTGCTGGGAACAGCTTTTCTCCCAGGGATGCTAGTCACTGAATCTAATCTCAAGCCAGAAACTATAAAACCAGAAATCTCTTACCTTCCTCAGGCCATTCCCTTCATTCACCTCTGCCCCTGAAACAGAGCAGAGACCCATGAACATGGCAAAGCAGTGACTGGTGGCAGGAGCATGAGACATCAACAGGGGACATATCCAGATCAAAGGAAAGTCAGGGTTGTACAGGACCCGCTCAGGATCCAGATCAGCTGTGTGAGTTTTGTGAGGGGGGACCAGTTTCCTGCATGCCACCCTCCCAGCAGCACAGTGCAGAGCCTCCATCCGCAGCTGAGCTGGATGGGACAAAGCTGGCAATGCCTGTTCCTGCTCCCTAATCCCTCTACTGACAGCCTTCTCTCACAGTGTCTGGACCAGGACCTCCACAGTGCATCCAGCACACTCCATGAAATGTGAAAACATGCAGTGTAGTGTGAGGGGTGTCTTCAGAAGGGTGAAGCTGGGTGACTCTGCACAGCTAGACAACAGCCACCCCGAGAGGGCTGCATTCTATGGCCTCTTCTTCTGCAGTCAGGAAGAGCAGTAGCAACAGTTCACAGCCCATTTCTGCAGTGCATGAGTATCCTGGGAGCAAGAGCACTTATACACAGGCTGCTGCAGGACCACCTGTATGTGCACCTAGGTAGCATCGATTTTCCAGAGTCTACAAATAGCTGTGTCCCACATGAGTATGCTGAGCACGGTGTTCTTGCAAAGACTTGCAGCTTTTCATGGAAGCAGGAACAACAGTAGCTGTCACCACAGTGTATGTGCTGTTCCCACATATCCTGGTTCCCACCTGCACTGTGGGCTGTCCCCTGTCCCACCACTCTCCCAAGGGCAATACAGTTGATGAGCTAGCCTATAACCCTTGCCCTGAACTGGCAGAGTCTGTTTGCCCCAATCCTTCCTCCCCACTGTGCTGCCCCTGTGTGTGCTTGCCTGTCCCACCTCCTCTCCAAACCAGAGATCCTGGTTCGTTCTGCCCTCCCAACCATTTCTGGCCCATCCATTGCTCCCAACCAGCCACCACAGAGCCATGTGCCAGCAGCAGAGCAGGCTTACCGCTGGCAGCGATGAGAGCAACCAGTGCCGCTGCCACCACCAACGCCACCGGCAGCTCCTGCATGGGCATGACTGGTGCAGACGCATGCACTCATGCACCTTGCTCCGAGCACGGCTGCCTTTATGGGAAGGGCATCGTCTTATCTCAGCAGTGCTGAGAAAAGCAGCACTTTGATCTGAGCTGGGAACAGCTGCTCTGTGCACCCAGAGGGATCACTTGGGTGCTCTCATGCCACTGATAAGCCCTGCCAGTGCCACTTGCCAGCCTCAGGTACTGGAGGCTGCTTTACAGTGCCTTCCACTGTTGTCTGGGTTGGGTGATGCTGTTCTTCTCCACTGCCCAGAGACAGCTCACCCCTGGGTGTATCTCTCGCAAACCATCCCTCCAGCTTTGCAGCTGCTGTTCTTCATATGTAGCAGGTATTCCTAGTTGGGCTGGGAGACTTCCCATGAAAAAAAGGAAATTCAGGCTCATTTGGGCAGCTGCGCTGTGGGTTGAGCATTACGAGACCCAGCCAAGCAGATACTCAGCTGTATCTGTACCTCAGGAGTGGGATCTCACATACACATGCAGGAGACCCTGCTGTCATGTGGCAGCAAGCACATCCCATCAGAGGGTGGGATGGGAATGGCTGGGAGTGGAGAGGGCCTGGAAGGAGTGAAAATCATGAGTGGGAGCAGCGAGCTGCAGCTGCAGCCACTGCCTTTGCTCTCCTACCCATTCTCATGGGTAAATTGATACCTTGCTCTGCTCACCAGCTTGGTCACATAAATGGTTGCAGCTGAGACTGACAAAGCAAAAATATCATAAGATTCAGTGTGATGGAAGGGGTCTGTGTGCATGGAAAACCAGCTTAAATACTCAGAGGGAAGGGCAGCGTGGAGAGGATCGTCTATGGTAAGAACTGTCCACTGAAGAACTTTTCCACAAGCATCACCAACCCAGAAGATTGCAGCCGCTTTGCCTGCAAGGTGGGATGCTCAATGTCAGTCTTTCCATGTAAGCATCTTCATCACCCCTTTCTGAAGATCTGAATTTACCACATCCATCCCCATCTTCCTCTGGTGAATCAGCGGTAAAGGGTAAAGGATGGAAAAAAAGACCACTGTGTGGAAAGTCAGTGTTGTAGCTAAAGACCAGTGTTGACTAAAAGCCCCTTTGGGACAGACTTGGTGTGGTCAGAAATGACAGAAGGCCTTCACTCTGCGAGCAGGCAGTAGGTGCTGTATGGGCAAGGGGCAGAAAGGGGGTAGGTGTCCTGCAGAAGCCACCATCAGCCTGGGATTGCTCCAGACACCCACAGCAAGCACATGTGAACTTGCTGAAGAGCTGCCCATGACTGTGCTCAGGACATTTCTTCCCCACAGTCTACCTGAGGCTTAGGAAGGTACACGCTAGTCCTAGATGTCTGAAACAACAAAACAGCTTGGTGAGCATCCCTCTTCATCAGGGGGGTATGGGCACGACACAAAACTGCTTTCATGCTTGTCATTGGGAGGTCTTTCCACCAGCTCAGCAGGGCTGTGAGCAGGTTCTGGGAAGGAGGAGGGCGGCTTATTCAGGGTTCCTCTTACAGAACCATTCCTCTGCTCTGCCAAGGCAGCTGTGCACATGTTTTATATTCCCTCTTCACAGAGTTTACACAGCTCAGTAACCTTTGGCTGTTATTATTATTCCAATTTGGAAATCCCTCAACTAAAGTAAATACTTAACTGCATTAGTGGTTATTCCTGGGGCACATGGGGGCCTGTTGTTCCTTTTTAATCTAGTACTAGGAAGGCCAAAATGAGATCTGATAGTACACTGATAGTAGCAGTAGCCGCTGTTCCTGAAGCTTACAAGGTCTTGTTGTTCTTGTTTAGTCTAATACTAGAGAATCCAAGGTGGGATCTAATAGCACCCTGACAGTAGCAGTAGCAGCTCTTCTCAAGGCACATGGAGGCGTCTTGGTCTTGTTTAGTCAGTACGAGAGGCTGTGGTGGGACCTGATTACAGCCTCTTGATAGTGCCAGATCACAAAATAAAATGCAACAAGTGCAAACTGCAGCCTTGAGATGTGTGGGTCATAAGTTAGCAAATAATCCCTACAATGGAGATCAAGCAGCAGCCCAGACCAGCAGGTTGGTGGGCGATGTCCATCACTGGTGGCCTGTATGCAGGGGCACAGGTCTGTCCAACCATGCACAAGGTTTAGTGGGCCCACAAAACCAAGGTTTGGAGGAGCCCACCACCAGTGTGCTGGGTCCTGGGGACACAAGAGCTCTCATGTTCATCACACATGGCACCCACCTTTCAAATGTGGTGCCAGCCAAAACTGAACTACATGGACACCATGGGGCCACATCCTGCAAACTGCTCCCACACCAGTACTCAGGCTGGGAGCACAGCCCTGACTGAGGGCTATCATGGGCCTTTACAAAATTCTTCAATGCTTTTACTACCAAAAAACCCACACTAAAGCCAATGGCCTCCAGTGCCACCACTGCAGAGAACCATGCTGTGTCACAGGTCCCAGGCATGGCCTGGCTCTTTGGGTCTGTACTGGAGGCAGCATGTTACGTGATGCTGTGGAAAACCTGTTGACCGACACACAGCTTGATCTGCCTCCATGTAGTTCTTCAAACACTAAGAGATGACAAAGGGGAAATGACCTCTTGCAAGCTGTTTTTGTCTTTTTCTGCTTTTCTGCCAAGCACAATCTTTCAGACCCTGCTGAAGGTCCTTTCCTGCTGTCCCCCTCATAGAAGAGGTGGGAAAATTCCTCCTTGGGTGGAGCTAGAGGGTTTCTGATAGCTGCTTGTCCACACACTGGCCACACAGCTCCACCTATGTCTGAGACAGTCACGTATTTGAGTCTGGGCTTTCCTGCTGTGTGTTGCAGGTGTCATGAAGTGGGCTACCTTTCTGCTGTCCCTGGTGTGTCCCAGGCTCCCAGTGCTACAGCAACACACGGGGGAGCTGCTCCCCATTTCCTTCCTCAGGAACTGTAGCAATAGGACAATGGGCCATGGGTTTAAACTTACACCGGGGAAGTTCAGGTTAGAGATAAGGCAGAAGCTCTTCCCTGTGAGGGTGGTGAGGCCCTGGCACAGGTTGCCCAGAGAAGCTGTGGTTGCCCCATCCCTGGCAGTGTTCAAGGCCAGGTTGTTCAGGGCTTGGAGCAACCTGGTCTAGTGGAAGACGTCCCTGCCTGACGTTCCTGTGGCAGGAAGGTCAGAACTGGGTGAGCTTTAAGGTCTCTTCTAACTCAACCCATCTCTCTTGTTGCCTCATGGGGTTGCACCTGACCTTGCACTTGTACCCACCAGCTGACTGGCACCCTGTGTCTGTGCTGCCTGCCTGGGACTGCTTGTTGCAGTGTGGGCCTTTACCATGGCTATACCTCCTGTTAACCACGGTGCAGTGTGCAGTCTCTCCATCTGCCTGGGCACTGGTGGCAGCAGGTCAAGCTGGATTACATTACATTACTCTTTCTCCGTGTCTGCCAGGTGGCCTTATCTGACGTGTGGCCTTGGATTTGTCACCGGTCCTCCCAGCACTTGCCAATTCCTGGATGTTACCTGCTGCCTTTCCTGCAGCTTGCCCCAGCCTGTGAATACCTGTGTCTCGTCTCCCTTGGATGTTTGCCTCTGCCTGTTTGGACCTCTGGACTACAAGACATGCTCTGAATGCATCTGTGGTATGCAAATACCCTACAGCTCCTTGGCAGCTTAAGAACAGTGTTGACCTTCTTTTTCTCATGTGCTTCCACATGAGCACATGGGTGCTCAGACTGTCAGTGCAGCAGATAATACAAGAGAAAACCATATATTTCCATTTTCTCTAGTGAATGCTCAGCATGGGTAAACCAAGCCACCATGCTGGCATAAGGAAGGGGATGAGGCTGAGTTGTCTGGGCTGGGTGGGCAGAACTCTGAGCTAAGTGGGCTGGGACTGCTGCATACTGTGCCGTCTTACTCTGAGCAGACAACAGTTAACGTGGATGCTGGCAGCAGGGGTAGGTGTATCTCTGTCCCAGACATGCCAGTGTTCACTCTTGTTTATCTGAGAACTTGCACTCACTGTGACTTAAAAAAAAAAAATAGAAAAAGAAAATGAAAAAAAAGTCATATTCTGGAGCCTCTTTCTCCCTGGAGTTTGTTTCTGGGTGAACAAACCTATACTGGTTTGTTCATCCTTAGTCTTTTTATACCTTCTGAGAATAGTGTTGCTAATTCCATCTTGTGTAGGACTGAATGCTGTCATCAGCCTGCATTTAGTGCCACAGTGGAGGAAAACAGGTAGCACATGCGCTAGCTCTACTCTTCAGAATGACAGCTGCTCTTGACAAGTATTTGTGGAGGAGGTCCCTTGGCTTCTTCAGGAAAGGCCTGGTCTTCGCAGTCTGTCAGTTGCTAAAGCCCCCACAGCTACACTGGGATGAACCGATGTAAAGAGGGGTGCAGTGTAAGAGAATCAGGGAAGTATTTTTGTTCCTCCATGCACTGGGGGGATGATGTTCTGTAACACTGCATCTGCATGGATCGTTGGTAGCAGGGTCACCCAATTTTCCACATTGCTGTTGGTAACATTCACACTTGTCTCCAGTTTCTTCTACTCATCTGGGGGTGCAGCATCCTTCTGAAGAAAACTGGAGGAACGAAATGCTCTCCAATGCACTGTTTATACAGTGACTGCAGGCACACACACTGGTAAGTGCCCTGCCTGTAGCTGAATTGCTAGAGAAGGAAGAAGCAGGTCTTACACATAGATGCTAAAAGCAAAACTGTGTGTCCCTGAAATTGTCTGCTGCTTCTGAGTTCAGAGCCCACCTACTATGAGGTGTCATTTTTCCCAAATGACCTATTAACTGCTTGGATGTGTACAAATTAACACCGGGAGTGAGCCATGATGAATACCACTGAACACCGAAACCCATCTTGTTTCTTCCAGCACATTCCTCCAGTCCCTGGTTTCTATCCCTCTTAAAAGTTGCAGAGTGAACTTTGCAGTCTGCAGAGCAAAGTTCTCTCTGAAACATCTCGTTTGTGTTGAGACAGAAATAGCCTCAAATAACTCACACCTTTGCTTTATCTTTTACTTTCACATTATGGCTATACTGGCTGATCAGAGCTGAACCAGAAGGCTTGCCAACAGCTTACTTTTGTGTGGCCAGTGCTAATGCAGAGTTTCTCCTCTGTGAACCTGTCAGACACAAAGAGTCGAACAGCAGCACATAAACACACCTTTGTGTGCAACCTACATCCCAGGTTCTGCTCTGGAAAATACACTGTCCAGAGACCCAGCCAGGTTCTGGGACCTCTGGATGTTCTTGCTGTTGTCTGTCCCAGGAGGCAAAGCAGTGCATAAGGAAGAAATGCACTGCTAATAATGACAAGCACAAAGTCTGAGCATGCTTTTAGTGGGTTTAAGTTTAAACTGCTGTAACACATGATTTGGCCTCTGTGTTATAAGAATTACTTCCCTGCCAAGGTGAGCACACAAAATGGGACCTGAGACACAGCTTAGTACACCACTTAAAAAGATGCACTCATGCATTAGTCACAAAATTGGCTACAACTGAAAGGGAAGGGGGAGTCAGCCCCATGGGGCTGGTAAGGAGGTACAGGACCATACACCTTTCCTGTCACAAGTATGGGACGCCCTTGGTATGCAGCAAGCAGGTTAGCAGATGTTGGTCTATGTCACTTCAGGGCTGCTTGGCACCCTTCCCACGTTGCTGCACTGTGCAAAACCACCCCACAAAACCAACCCACTTCTGGCAGGAGAAATTAAAGAGGAGCTGTGCAAAAAGGCTTCCAGCTCTGTAAGATGATGGCAGGTGTGAGCCTTACACTCTTCCAAAATGGACCAGTTTCAAGCCTTTATTTCACATAATGAGTCATGCACATTGTAGATAAAGTTGTTGTCTAGTCTCTCATGAGATTTCTTTCTGCAGAGGCAGTGCTGTCCCTTATTTGACTCTTCAGCACCTTGGCAGAAGAGCTCTGCATCCCGCAGAGCCAGATCCTGAGGGCAGGGGGCCATGCTGGGACATGCGGCAGGGTGACCTGAAGGAGGCATGGGACCATGTCCTTTCCTCCAGCTCCTGCCCTGTGGAAGTGCACTGCTCCACACCGCAGCCCTTGCAGCACTGGAAAACACCAGAGGAATGTGGCTGCACGGTGTGGCCCCAGTGGTGCTCACCCATCCACCTGCTCATCATGGCCCAGAGTGGAGGAGAGACAGAGCAGGGGGATTCAGACACCAGGGATATCCATGGGGTTTTGCGTGCCTCGAAGGAAGCAGTGTACTCAAGAGGGGCCCCCCATCCAGTTCCAGGAAGAGGAAGCATCTGTCCTTCTGGCACGCCTGGAAGCAGTGTTTCCATTACGGCAGCCATGCTGAATTTACTCTAGAGCATAGCTGTGCAGCACCACGCACAGGCTGGAGCCCAGGGTGTGCATGCACACGCAGGGTCCGTCACCATCACTGTGGGTGCAGGGACCAGTAGTGGGCACTTGTGAACACAGGCACCCCATACACTGTCACCCCACACACCATGGGATGCACGGCCCCACGGCTCCCCAGCCACTGCCCACTAGCCCTCTTCACCCAGTCCCCACCTTGCCTTCCTGCCTCTCATCTTCCCTGCTTCCTGCACACTCTGTGCTCATCCCAGGCACAGCTTTCATCCTGTGGGGATGTGCAGTGCATGTTCTTTGATCCTGTGAGCAGCCGGGGGCTCTGGGCTTCGCCCCAGTGCAGGCCCAGGCTGGACAATATGCGGAGCTGCTGCTGTCCCCAGGGATGCTCAGAGCTGCCCTAACAACCCTGAAGAGTGGGATAACAAGCACAAACTGCCACTTTCCCTAGAGAAGCTGGCATCATGTGTGCTGGGCTTGGGGTAGGCTGGTAGGAGAGCTGATTGCAGGGCTGTGCTTCTTTGTACCCTCCCTGGCCAGAAAAGGGCTTGTGAGGCTTGGCAAAGACATACTCAGAACACCTCCTGCACCTCTATTGTCCCAGCAACCATGTTTTGCTGTGGGACAGGGCATTTCCATGTGGATACACCCGTGCAGTGCTGGTAGTGACCACATGCTGCTCTTCAGGGAGGAAGTGGTTGCCCCATGGCAGCAGTTGGCTGAAACACTGACCTCAGTGTGGACCTGGAAAGCCAAATCACACTGAAACAAATCCTTCCTTGAGCTGCAGGATGCATAAACCCCTGTTTGGCACACATACACATCCTTCCCTGGGTCCTGCCATGCTCCTCAAGAACTTTGCTTTTCTTCCAAGAGAAGAGTTTACAACCACTCTCTTCCTGCTCATACAAATCTCTCTCTACATTACCAGTAAACTTGTACTCTGTTGCACCCTAATGGCTTGTTTCAGCAAGTATTTGGGATGTTTATGATCTCTTCCAATTGCCAAGTTTGATTAGAATCATACTTACGAGTTATTAGCCATGGTGGATGGACAGATCTATTCAAGTGCAGCAAAGCAGTACAGTCACTCAGCAGGTTTTTGGAGGGAGAAGGAAGCTAAAATTTAGCTTCAATAACAGAAGAGTATCACCCCCCCAGTGAAGCCAGGGAGCTAGATACAGTTCAGGTATGACTGAAATAGTGAGATCTCCGAGGACTCTTCAGAGATTGCACTGGGTGGGAATTGCAATGGTGAAAAGCTGGAGAGGGCTGATGTGCAGTGTGTGCAGCTGGACCTTGCCCAAGGATAGGTATGTGTTCACATTTCCTTTAAGGTCTGTGTCTCTACTTCCTCATTCACAGGCTCCGTAGGACATCGTGCCTCTGTAACAAAAACAGGTGTGCCACACATAATTATATATAGATACCTGTATTTACCCATACATACACGGCAGCATGCTTGGGTATGTCCAGAGTACAAATGATTGATCCCTGACTGCAACAGAGGCTTCTTTCATCACCAGGCCCCTCTCTGCTTCCAGATCTGTGTTGAGCAGGAGCAAAACATTGGTCCTGTAGGAAAAACATCAATATTTTCATACCACTCACACAAAACATAGCAGGTGTTCATGGCAGGGTGCCACAAAGGACCTGTAGAAAAATGTGCTGGACACTTGTCGTCCCTCAGGTGTTTGTGTGAACAGTGTGTTACAACTTCTTTTCCTATTGCTAGCTAAACTTAATGAGTGACGTACATAGTGGCATCACAGGAAATTTACCTTAAGTCACAGTTGAGTTCTGACTCAGTGCACTGCAGGGGACTTCCCCTACAAGTGCCCAGTTCAAAGCTGAAAGAAAGGGAGCAGATTTGATTAGCATAAGTCCAGGTATTTGCTGGCAGCATGAAACATGGGAACTCTGGACTGATTTGTGAGTTCTGAGGACCAGGTTATCTGCTGAGAGTCACATTGCTGGGTTGCCTCCTGCTAACTGATCCATAAAAGATGTTTGGAAAGCCTGGATGCTTAAAACTGGGTTTGCTCACTGAAGTAGGCAATTTATGAGCTGGTCATTAGCTGAATGCTGACTGAGAGTATCAGCAGTAGTGGCATTAGTGTCATGGACACCAGCATTTTCATTGTGATGCTTACAACATCAGGTTTAACTGAAGCACAAGGTGATTATTTGACTTACTTGACCTTGTGAAAGGTGTCAGAAAGAACTGAGAAATGTGTAAATGAACAGAAAAGAGGAAGCAGATTTTTCTGTTCATGTGCCCTGTCTGCAGGATAGTTCTCCTTGAGCTTCCTCATGGCAGAAGTGATGGCCATCTTTCAAAGGAGATTAGTGAAAGTCACTTAGGAAGGGCAAAGAGACACTCAGACCTTAAGTCAGAGCCTTGTCCTGCCAGAAACAGGAAATTCCCTTGTCCCAGAGCAAGGTAGATTTGTCGAGATTCACATAGATCACTGAACATTTCAGCTTTTAAAGATGAGTGCAGACTCTCCCACTGATGGCAACAGTCATACTTCCTGGGCACTCTCTTCCTGTTTCTGCTCCCTTATCACAAACCGAGACTGTGCCCTGCTGGTTTTCACCATGGTCAGTAGTAAAAAAGTATATGCGCTTGCTTGTGTGCAGCAACTGAACAGCTATAGTCCATGGGACTGGCAAGGTCCAGCCAGTCCAAACCTCAATATAAGCCAAGAGAAACACGTGCAGCATCTGATCTCATGAAAGAGTGCCAGTCTTGAGACTGAGGAACAGCAGTGTTGGGAGAGCTCAAAGGATAGGACATGGTATGCTTCTTCAAAGACCGCAGACAGCATACTAGCCTGGAGGAGTACTTGTGAGCAGTCACTGAACGAGCACTGAAGGAGCATCCAAACTCCTGGATGGGAGCCCAGCCCCACAGACCAGCACTTTGGCTGCCCACCAAGCAGCACTGGAGGCCACTGAGATCAGCGGACCACAAGGACTGAGGGCAGTGCGAGTGCTGTGTGTGTGTGTTGGGAAGTAGTTTTAACCGATGAGAAGAGGGTAGATTCACTTCTCCTTTCAGAGATTTGGCTTTCATGAGACCAAGTAAACAGTAACATTAAATAGTAGCGTTAAGGACTACTGGCAAAAGTCCTTAGTTGTCGCACTTGAAAACCACTTGAGTGTCACCGGGTGTCCCTGAAGCACTGTGAGGCCCGTGAGGCTAACCAGATAGACGAAAGGCTGCCAGACCAGCAGGATTTTGTCTCATCAGCTGTCAGCCTCACCCCATGACTCACCAGTGCCCATTGACTCCTCTCCAGCCAGCCATGAGCCAGGTGCCTGCAGCACCAGAGTTAGTACTGGATTCCTGGCTGTCGCTTCACAGGTTAGGGCAATGCTGAAGCCTCTCACCACTGCTGCTGCTGGATGAGACAGGGTTACAGGGCAGCTCCAAGGAGGCTTCTTTCCAGGCTGCTGAGCTTGCTGCTTGTAAGAGACACATATAACTTTGAGGGATGTTGGATGGTGACCAGAGTTGTTTGCTCAAGCTCTTCTAGTGGCTTGATGGAGGATACAAGGAAACTCCTGCCTTAGGAATGTGCGGACTGGGCACCAGAGAGGTGGAAATCCCCATGCTGGACAACATTCAAGGCTCAGAGGGATAAAACACAGCTGGCTTTACCTGCTGTTGGCAATAGTCTTGCTCCAAGCAGGACGTTTGGCAGGGGTCCTGCAGAAGGTCCTGTTGTTGGCACTGCTGGGGTTCTGTGATTTATTCAACAAGAAGGTGGTCCTGGCCTATTTCATTTGTCAGAAAACACACTGAAACAAGCTTCACTGAGCTGACAGGAAACTGCAGTTTACACTTAGTTGTGCCTAGTGAAGTCTACCTGCAACCCTCCAAAGGGGCAGGAGCCCAAAGACAGCCTGAGCTATCTTGCAGCAGCTCCCAGGGGCCTCTTAACGTCTTCTGCTATAGACCAGAGGTTTTTTCAGGCTGCTAGTGACCTGCACGAACCTGCAGGCACCGTTACCGGGCGGTATTACCTGGAACCGTGCTGGAGAGCCAGCTAGAAGGGAGCGGTAAGCTCCCACGGGCCAGCGCTGGCAGGGGCAGGCGAGAGGACTGCGACGGGCATGCCGAGGCAGCGATGCTGGGGAAGGGAATGCTGAGGGGAGAACGTCGGGAGAGGGGGGGAGGAAGGGGAGGAGATGCCGGGGAGGAGATGCCTGGAGGGGGGATGTCGGGAGGCGGATGCCGGGGAGGAGATGCCTGGAGGGGGGATGTCGGGAGGCGGATGCCGAGGAGGAGAGATTGCCGGAGGGAGAGATGCCGGGCGGGGAGATGCCCGGAGAAGATACAGCCGGTAGGGAGATGCTGAGGGAGGGATGCAGTGGGGAATGCAGTGGGGTATGCCGGGGGGCGATCCTGTGGGGTATGGCGGGGGAAGATGCGGTGGGGTATGCCTGCGGGGGGAGATGCGGTAGGGGATCCCCGGGGAGTGATGCGGTGGGGGATGCAGTGGGATATGCCGGGGAGTGGATGCGGGGGGAATTCCCAGAGGAGATGCGTGGGGGATGCCGGAAGGGGAATGCTGGGGGTACTGGGGGGCTGCGAAGGGGATGCTGGTGCTCCCGCTGAGGCGGCCGGCAGCGGGCGGGGCGCGGGGCCGCCCCCGGCGGGCGGAGCCGTCGCGGTCTCCGCCCCGTCCCTGTCTCCCGTCGTCGGCTCGGCGCGGGGCGGGCGGTGCACCCCGCCAGAGCAGCGGCATGAAGGAACCGTCGTTGCCCGGCACCTCGCTCCAGCGGGCCTGCCGCCTCCTCGTCGCCTTCTGCGCCCTCCACCTCTCGGCCACGCTGCTCTACTACCTGGCGGGCAGCGCCCTGGGGCCGCCGGGCAGCCCCGAGCCGCCGCCGCGCCGCCCTCCGCCCGCCAACCTCTCGCTGCCGTTCTCCCGACCGCCGCCGCCCACCGCAGGGTTCCCGCCCGCCTCGTCTCCGACGGGCCCTTGCCCCGAGCCCTCCCCGCTGCTCGGTGAGTGCCGTCCCGTATGGGTTTGAGGCCCCCGCTTCCCCTCCTCCTGCCGCCCGACGGGTGCCCGGCGCCGTCCGCTCCACGGGGAACACAGGGAGGGGAGAGCGCCGCGGGTCCGCTCCCCGACGGCAGCATCCGCCGCCGGGTCCCGCCGCCGCGCGTCGTGCGCCGGTGTCCCTGTTGGGCGAGGGGTGACAGCGGCGTGGCTGTCCACGCGTGCCGCTGGCCGGAGGGCGACTGTGACAGAATCCCGGGGGAGCCGGTGTCGGGGGGGATGCGCTCGCAGGGGAGTCAGCCGAGAGCGGATCCGCGGCGCTTTCGGGGAGCGCGCCCTCCCAGTCCGGCTGGGTTTCTGGTTGCCGGAGCGGTTGGGTAATTTCCTCTGGGAACTCTACCCAAAATACTGCTCTTGCGCAATCTCACAGGAAGGATCAGTCGGGCTGTTGGCGCTGTGCAGGCTCCCGCAGCCTTTTGTGTGCGCGGACCTGCTCGGTGAGCAGCATGGATTTACAAAGCGCTGTGAGGCAGGGTCATGAATACAGTTGTTATGCATCCCAGCGGCGCTTCCCACGTATTTGGTGCTGTGGTGCAGTATCCTGATACGTGGCAGCCTGGCGTGTGTTTTATCTGCACCGGAGCAGGACAGCCTGGGTGCTGGCAGGTCTGCAGCCGGCTGGTGGTCTCCATTTCTACACTGAGCACCTGTATCTGGTTGGATCCACTGCCTTTGTCAGGAGGCAGCGGTGGAGAGGAGGTGGGTTTCGGCTTTTTCCCTACCCTTACAATGCTCTAGGCCAACCTGACATTTGGAGCTGCTGCTCCATGAATAGATCCTCCTGTGGAACAGGTAGAGTTCACTACCACAACCTGAGCCATCGCAGGTGGATAATGAGTTAATTGGGCCCTGCAGCCTGGCGATCGTTTCCCTCTTCATCAGTATGCCACGTTTGTATGGGCACCTTTATTATCAGAGACCACAGCGGGGGGACGAGACTTTCAAGAAGCTACCTGTGGTTTTCAGTTTACAAAACCAGCACAGAAATTCATAGATTCTCTGGGTGCTCACTGCTCAGCTGTTTATGGATCAGTGCATCTGCATAACAAATGACTGGCTTGTTATTTTAGGAAGGTGGTTTTGAGGTCGCTAAAAGGAACTGTGCTGTGTTTTGTTGTTGTTGTTTTCTATTAGTATCTTTCACTTTTTTTCCCCAGGATCACTTTTAAGTTGAAAGCGGCTTTTCAAGCCTGTCCTCATGAAGTGGACGTGGGAGTCCTTTATGAATATGGCTTTGCTTTAAATGGTCTCCACTTACCCTGATCCTCTCAAGAGGGAGTCATGTGCTTTTTAAATGCCTGGAATTCAGAGAAATGCTCTTAGTGTCCTCAAGATTGAAAGCATTTATTGGAATTACTGGCTGAAGGATCAGTTAAAGTATTTTACGTTGTCATTATAACATCTTCAGTGGGATTTGCTGAATCTGCCAAGGACCAGATGAGGTTATTGGAAGTTGTGGCAGACGTTCAGGGAGCTTCAGAGCCATGTAGAAAGCAGCTCTTAACAACGCAGTAGGCAGATGGTTTCTAGCTGTGTTACCTTCAGTACTTGAGGGGGTGCAGTTAGTTGGAGTCCAGCATGGTCACGGCTTCAGGGTTTGTAGCCAGTGTGTAGATGACAACCTTGAAGCCAGTGTGTAGGTGAGAGACCTGATGGGTGTTTGTTTTTTTCCCCTGCTTACTTGAGGTTTTATTAGCAAACAGTGTTTGTAAAGCAACGCAGTCATGCCTCAGATGAGTCTGCTCTGGTCAGCATCTCCTGTATCTCCATGGCCAGTGTGAGGATGGAAAGGCATTTCTGCCACTTAATTCACCCACCCAGAATTAAAAGATAACCCTCTTCTTTTTGTGCACAAAGCTCCTTATCGGTATGAGTGTAAGAAGCAGTAGCCAGCCAGCCGCTTCTTGTAATTCCGGCCTTCCCAAAGCCATGGAGAAGTGCTCTGATGGGAGCAGGTAGCTCCAACTGACCTGTGCCCTCAGCTTAAACCTAAATTACAAATGCACCTCAGCCTGGTTTTTATTATTTTCGGCCCTCTCCTTCCCCCATCACTGGGGAGCATGTGATGAATCACACAGGATACGTGTGACTGAGCTGCTCGGGCTTTTTGAAAGGTCACATAGCCAGGTACTCATTTCAGAGGCACACGGTTTTCTTCCTAGCGATGTTTAGAAGAGTAGTTTACAATCCCTGCTTTCTGGCACAGCAACAAACACATTAGCTGAATGAGGTTTAATCTCTACAAGGAGCTGCCAAATTTAAAACGCCTTTATGGCTCACTTGCCTTTATTTGTTAAGCATAAATCAGGGCTGGGTAAATAATACTATAATTCAAGTTTGAATTAAAAGTCCTTAACAGCTGTGAAATTCTCTGATACAAGTTCATATAAGCATTGTGGATTTATGCTAAAGTACAGAGCTGTGTGTGAATGAGTATTTTAAATGGCGTATTGAGAAGCAGAGTCTGCTAGCTGCAGTGAAATTGCAGCCTTCGAGAAGCCCAAAAATGAGTGAATCCAGATATATTCTGTACATGTCCATTTGCCACACTGTTGTATTCTTTAGGGGCTGTAGAAAAGTATTGCTTGTTTGTTTGGTTTTTAAGAAGTTTTAAAGTTGTTCTGTAGAAGCAGGATATATGTTGGTCTGAATGCTTTCAAAACAGTCAAATGCTTTTCTTCTACCTATTTTATGAGGTCTTTGTGTTTTGATGATGGCATAGTTTCTGCGCCTGCTGATTTTAGGAGGGAACACACGAGCAAGATCCCTCTCCAGAAGAGCTCATCTTAAAGCAGACTGTGTGCTTTCTGCAGAGCAGATTCTCGTGGCACAGGCTTACCTGTAAAAGGGATTTCAGGGATGTCATTTTCAAGTCCTACTTGATCAAGAGCATGTGTTATTTAGGAAGGTTATTTTAGAAGAGAGCTGTCTCCTAGCCATGTTTGACCCTTGTTCAGATACCAGGTGTGGCTGGTAAGGGATGGCAGGCCGAAGAGATCTGTTCATATTGTCAACTCCATGAGCATCTCATGGCAGAAACAACCCAAGTGCCTTAGACATGTTGCCATTAGGTGATGGCTCAGTAGCTTTTCAGCCCCAGGTTTCAGTTTCAGCCCCTCTTAGGCACTAGAAGCTGCTCTAAGGTCTCTCTGGAGCCTTCTCTTCTCCAGGATGAACAAGCCTGGCTCTCTCAGCATGTCTTCATAGCAGAGGTGCCTGCTATGGCCTCCTCTGGACTCATGCTGACAGCTTCACATCCCTCTTGTGTAGTTGTCCACAGAGCCAGGTGCAGGACTGTAGGCAGGGTGTCACTAGAGCAGAGGGTCAGGATCACCTCCTTCGACCTGCTGGTCATGCTCCTTTTGATGCAGCCCAGGATTCAGCTGGTTTCTGGCCTTAAGCTGGCTCATGTTGAGCTTCTCATCAGCCAACACTCCCAAGGCCTTCTCTTCAGGGATCTTGGGCATGCAGGAAAAACAACTGCTGCTTTGAAATGCCAGAGTTCTGGGTAGAAACTGATGCTTCCCACTGTTGGCAATTCGTTTTTGACAATAAAACAAGAACTGAGAGGAACAAGCTCCTTTGACCAGCTTGTGGGTGAGCAGCTGTCGTTTGGTTGGAGGACCTATGGCACGGGTTTTGTCTTCCAGGCACTGTTTCTGACGCCTGCATAGTCAGTGTGAGCAGTCACTCTACCCTGTAGATGCTGAAGTGATGAGGGTATTCTGGTGCTTTGAGGTTTGGAGGAGGCTTGTCAAATCTGTGGTGATGCTGAGTGACTGTGTTACAGAAGTTCTTAGAGGTGGTATGCTGCCTGAGATGCCAGCAAGTTCACTGATAATCTAGTTTAAGGCCCCTGTATAGGTGGACATTGCGTGGGCAGAGGTGGAGGATGCCTTAGCACTGGCGGAATCCTAGCAGAGCATAATCTGGGGCCAGAGAGTGAAAACTCAGGAGGCGCTGGGAACACTAGTTTTTGGGGAGACTCAGGTGGTGACTGTGCCAAAAGGGTTTGTTAGGTTTGGCATGCCTGGGGTCTGGTTCCTGTCACATTGTCCACCATGGGCTCTTGTCTTGCTGGGGAGGATGGATTCTGCCCCAGAAACTGCAGGCTTCTGAACCTATGAAGCCACTTATGATACCAAGTGGTGCAGAAGGCATTTGCTTTACATACAGCATCTCGCTCTCTTCTCACCTGAGCCTGCTATTGTCTGATGTGCCTTTTTTTTGCTTGTTATTTTGAACCTTTCCAATACTGCTATCTCTGCCTCTTCCCACCACCCCTACCTGCCCAACCCGGGTGCTGCAGGCTTTACTTTGGTGGCTGCAAGTTGGGGTTTGTGCAGTGTCCCTCCACTGCCTTGTGTTGAAAAAGTAAAACAGAAGCTCAGAAAGGAGAGCATGGAGAGAGCTGAGGGGAGGGGCAGCTCACATGTGGACTAGTTTGCTCAAGTTTAGGCTTTCTTGGCCTCAAAAGAGGGGTTGAGAGACTGTGCTAAACTCCTACAGAGGGTATGTTTAAGCTGTTCGGCAGGGAACAGATGCGCGATCCTGGTAACACTGCTGACAGCTGCACAGCTACCCATGAGGTCAGGAGCACTCGCACCTCTGAAGTGCAGGCTTTCTCTGTGGCCAGGCAGCAGCCTCTGTGATGAGAGCATCCTTAGTATCCTCTTAGCTGGTCAAAGTGGAAGTCAAGGACTATTCATTGGCCTTGCAAACGGAAAGGTACCATGCCTTCCTGGAGTGCAGCTGTTTCAGGGATACAGCACCACAGACGGAATGTGCTGAGGAGGAAAGGAAAGTTTCCCATCTCATACACGTAGAATTTTATAATGTGCTCACTCCTCTGCCAGTGTCGATCTGAAGCAACTGCTAGTTTCCTTGGAAATTGGGCCAAGTTTGTGTTTGGAGGGAGACAGGCTTTCGCAGCTTCCTGAACTGCACTGGGGTGCAGAATTCATTTCAGTTCTCAACTTTCCTCCTCTGGTGTGGAGCTCCTTCATGTGACTTCACTCAGCAGATGGAGGACATTGTCACTGTGTTAAGGCCACCCTGCACCCCACAGGGTAGCATGCTGGGGGTGCTCTGGGTATGGTGCCCTCAGAGGCAGTCTGAGGGAGCTGCTGTGCTCCACTGCTCACCTTCCTCCTCTCCTTGCTGATGGACCCTCCTGACAGCATCCTGCAGCCACTGCTCCGCTCCCTCCCTCCTGCACCCTCTTCTCCATGGAACAGGAGGGACCTGGGGACAAAGCGAGCCAGCCTACAGCAGTGCTGCACTGGTGGTGCCAAAGATGGGGGTTTTCTGAGATGTGGATGGAGGAGCAGTGTCAGCCCACTGAGCCCTGTTCTCTGGCCTGGAGACAGCGCACAGCTCAGCCCGTTGCCCCTGCAACAGCGTTTTCTGCAGTACGAGTCAGTGTCCAGAGCCCCTCGCCTGCAAGAGGTGCTTGGTGAGCCAGGCATGGGTTAGCATCTCCGGGCAGGTAAGCAGTGGCTGCTGGTGGCGCCGGGGAATGGAAAACAGCTTTTCCAGCTGCCTCTCAGCTGCAGCTGAGCTGCCACAGCTCGGGGCAGTCCCGAAGCCCCTGCAGATGTTTGCCTGAAAGCGGGCTGCTTTGCCATCTCCCCACGTTGGACTTGCTTTGAGAGTGCTTGCCCGCAAACACATCCTGCTGAAGCTGGAAATGTCCCTGCAAAGGCTTTATGGGGTGGGTTTTCCTGTTCGCTGAGGCAGTGGGGTTTGGGCAGCGTTGCCCTAAGCTTGCAGTGCCCTGCTCCTGTCCTCACCTCCCTGCTGCTTGCTGGCAGCATCCCATGGAACCAGCCCTGACATGGTTTTATGCAGATAGACACACCTCCACCCCACCCAGGACAGCACTGGGATCTGGGTGCAAGCACTGCTAATTGTGTAGGATGGGACGGGACGGGATGGGATGGAGCAGGAGAGCTGGGGGCTGCCTTCTGTGTTGGGGCTGCCCTGGCAGAGCTGTGTTTCCGGAATGCCACTCGTCCTGGGATTGCTCCTGTCTTCCCATCCCACCCCGCGGCAGGGTGGGGGGTTCCTGGCGGGGGGCAGCTCAGCCTTTTTCTGATCCAGGCCCCTGTGTTTATTTGTTTTGAGTTTCCTGTTTGAAGGCCTGGAATTTAATTTCGAAGAGGCAGTGAGAAGGGCTAATCGCATGCAGATTGCCAGGCTCAAAGGGAGACAGTTCAAAGCTGCCTCGTGAGTGTGCGCTGGATTTCAGCCACCGATGAGGACTGCTTCTCTCTCAACAGTACCTTCTCATGGAAACAGCAGACTTTTTTCTTTTCTCTCGAATGACACCATGTCCTGATGGTGTGAGACCTTGCGCTGGAATAGGCAGTGTTTGGAGTTGGGTTAAGATGTGTTTGTAAGTGCTCAGTTAATCATACAGTTCTGCCATCATGCAGACCCAGTGCTGCCAGTGTATGTGGTGCACCCTCATGGGTTTTTCAGCCTCTTTCCCACAGTCGAAGATGCCAAACACAGTATGAATCTGCCCAAGACAGGCCCTGCACTGGTGTAGCAACAAACTACAAGGCTCAAGCCTTGCACTGGCATATCTGACGTGTAACGGGGTGCAACTTTGCCTGTGTAGAACAGCAGAAGAAAACATATCCTCATCCTTGAGAAGGCTTTGTTTCCTCACTGGGATATTTCTAGCCAGACCTAAGGATTATTTTCCTTTAAGAACACTCATGGGGAAGTGAGATGTGCAGGCAGCAAGGGATGCAGCAGCTGCCAGCCAGTCTGTAGGGAGGCAGAGATGTATTCATAGAAGCACAAGAGGGTTGAGGTTGGAAAGGACCTTAAGATCATCTAGTTCCAGCCCCCTGCCACGGGCAGGGGCACCTCACACTGGACCGTGTCATACAGTGTTTCGCACGCCAGGACAGGGGCTGCTTGGGAAACCAGACGTATCCTCCACCACGGGGCTGTACCCCCATTTCAAGCCTGGCTGGTCCTGTCTGCGTAGGCGCTGAAGTCGAGCTGATTTTAATGGAAATGCTTGCTTTGCTGAGCTGTGGGATGCAGGTACCTGCCTGCCCTGGAGTGCTGCGTGGGTCTGAGGGACCCCTGCTCCACAGCCTGGGGTGGGGGGACGTGCCCCTGCATTGTCTGGGGTGGAGCAGGGTTTGTTTTTCCCAGCCGTTCCCTTTTCTGCTGGGCCCCTGCAGACAGAGGTTTGGGTTGGGTTTTTTCCTTCCTGCAAGATTTGCTTCTCTTTTTCCAGCTTTCTTTTTGCATGAGGTTTGTCTGAGCTCAGGAGTGCGGGTGTGCACGTGGCTCGGCGGCTGGAGAGCACTCGGCCAGAGCAATGGAAACGTTCTTCTCTGCGCTCTTCGGAGAGGCATTCTTTCCAGTCTCCGTGCTGCATGCTTCTGCTTTCATTCTCATCAAATTAAATAACCGAGGTTTGTGCCTGGCTTAAGGCATGCAGGTGAATTGTGCTACTTTTCCCAGAGGAGTGCTTGGGAGGGCGGTTTGCTCTGATGGGTACCTCTGCAAACCAGCCCATGAGCCCAGCTGCCCTCTGTCACATCTTCTGATGGGGCTGCACTGCCCTCCTGGGGAAGGAGTTCTCCCCCACTGCATCCCACCTGAACCCCTCGGGGCTGCCCTTCGTAGCTGCTGCCCACCTTCGATTACCTGCTACGACCTTCTTAGATGGAGCGTGATGCTGCCTCCCTTGGGATGCAAGGGCATAATTCTGGGCATCGCTTCTTGAGTTTCCTGGTCTCTTCTAGTATCTGTGGTCCAGGGAGACTGGAGCAGTTTCTAGGTTTGTTCTAGCATCCAGACAGATTCTGGGCTATTGGTGCAAGGTCCCCTTGTTTGGGTTTGGGGGACGTGTACCAGTGAGGATGCATGCTGGCAGCCTCATGCAGCAGGAGGATTAGCTGTTGTGGCATGTGTGGCTGCTGGGAAGTAAGGGATGGGGAGATCACCAGGGCTGTGGGGCTGGTTCTTGAGGCTTGAGTATTGTGCTACCTCTGGCGTTTTGAAGCATCACCTTCTGCTTCATATGAGAAGCTGCTTCCTGTTTGTGTACACCATGACGGCCGCCTTGGTGTCTGAGCCTGCACAGTACTTTTCCTGTGCACCTTCCCTTAGAGCAGGAGCACTTCTGAGTGTCAGGGATGGGGGGCAGGAGGAGGTTGGCTTATTTTTGTGTGCACCTTTCCTATTACCCTGCCACTGCCAGCTGTAAATCCTCCTTTCATACATCTCTGACATATTTGCTTTGGGTGCATGCTTTTGCCAGCTTCCTGCAACTGCTTACTCGTGTTTTTGAGGTATTCTTTTGCTAAAAATGTACAGTGGAGGCTTGCAGAGCTGCTGTTGGGACTCCAGAGGAGGCCACGAAGATGATCACAGGGCTGGAGCACCTCCCATGTGAAAACGGGCTGAGAAAGTTGGGAGAAGAGAAGGCTGCTTGGAGACCTCATAGCAGCCTTCCAGTGTCTGAAGGGGGCTGTCCTGGGTTCAGCAGTAGCAGTCATTTTTTCTCCTTCTTAGTAGCTGGTGCAGTGCTGTAGTTTCAGCTTTCAGCCTGGGAACATAGCTGATAACCCCGATGTTTTCAGCTGCTGCTCAGTAATGCTTACTCTGACCAAGGACTTTCTGAGTCTCGTGCTCTGCCAAGGAGGAGAGGAAGCCAGGAGGAATCAGAGACAGGACACTTGACCCAAACCGACCAAAGAGGTATTCCATACCACAGGATATCATACCCAGTATATATTGCCCATAGAAGTGGTAAATGCTTCATCCCTGACAGTGTTCAAGGCCTTAGGTAACATGATCTAGTGTGAGGCATCCCTGCCCATGGCAGGGGGTTGGAACTGGTTGACTTTAAGGTCCTTTCCAACCCTAACTATTCTATAGTTCTATAAACTCTGTAACTCTAAACCCAAAGGGTGTCTGCCCACAAATCCTAGGCCACGTGGGTGAGCAGAGTTACAAGTCCACATAGCTCTGTCATGCCTGCCTGTTTTTAGCAAGGGGCTTAATATACCGTGACTCCTATGTCAGGCAGTCACCTTGACCAAGAGCAGAAAAGATTGAAATGGAGCGAATCAGGCTGAAAGTTTTACCTAGTAAACACAGATAGGGATAGAGTTTTCGCCAGTGGGACAGCACTCGCAGCAAACTTCACATGCTTTCATGGCATCAGCAGATCATGTCCTGAGTCGGCATCCATGCGGGACAACAGCCTTGGGGCTGCTTGTTATCCAGGCAGTCAAATTTCAGTCAAAGTTATTTAAAATTAGCAACTGGAACCATGATTCTGGTCCCCAGCTGGAAAGCCCGTATTTGCAGCTTAAGCTTTAGCCTTGTCCTGCTTTGGAAGTGAGCTGGAACCACTGATGTGCAAGGGGTGGTATGGTGCTGTTGTTCTTCGTCAGCCACATTGCTTTACCAGGTCTAGCTTGTTTTAGCCATTCTGTATTTGGAAACAGCCTATTCAGGTTTTTCACCTTTTTTGTATTCTTACTGACACCAGTGAGTGTATTAACCAGGTGATTTGCATCAAGCCTACCTCAGAAGCAGCTGCCTTCCTGTACATGTACAATGCCAGTGCCTGGGGTCTTCTCACTGACCTCCGTGTAGACTGCATCCCTTGGGGCAGCATTTGTGAGAGGGTGTGTTGCATTTAAGCTGATTTGATTAACTGGAGGTCATAGCAGCACAGATCATCTCTCAGCAGTGTCTGTCAGGACCCTGGAACTGTTAAATGTCTGTCTCCCGCAGCTGTTGTTTATCATGAATGTGTTTTCCTCTCCCATCTTTTCCTTGCTGACCTTCCAGCCTCCTGAAGGCAAACAAGAGCAAGCACTGGCAAGGTTAGTTGTCCATGGTTAGCCCTGGGGGGCTGGTGAGTGCCAGCCTGCTAAAGCCTTGCTTGGAGCGTCCTGGATAGCTTGTGGCTATCCTTGCCCAGCTGGAGCTCACAAACCACCAGTAGGAGATTTCCCCTCTAAATTTTCCTAAATGGCAAACTTTTCTGCTGTGTGAGTGAGTGTGAGACATTAAAGGAGCCTTTGTTTGTTAAATCAGAAAACATCCCTTGGGCTGATGGGGGTTGCAGTTTCTTGGGAGCAACTGGGAGCAGAGAGCTCATCCTTCTGTGGCAGGAAGGGGCTTGCTCCATGGGACAGCAGCCGCCCGGCGCCTTGGAGTGGGTAGTGCTGGCAGAGCCCTGTGAAAGGATGTGCTGCTTCCGCCCTGCAGCTTCCTGCAGTGTCCGACAGGGTTGGTCCCGCTGCTGGCAGCAGGGCATGAGCATGGCAGGGAAATAGCATCCCTAGGCACAGATGCCCAGCATAATCCCATTTGCTGGCTATGACCATGGTTCGGTGAACCATGCCCACAGCAACACCCTTTGCTGTAGGCATCATCCTGGCTATGAGTGTCAGTCTCCTACTGGAGGTAACACTGAGAGGCCAAGGGATGGGCAGGGAGAAGCAGGCATGGATGTGTGCTGGGGACAGAGGCAGCTCTGAGAGAGCACTCACTGCCGGGAAGAGGTTCCTGCATTCAGGGAAACAGATGCACTCTCTCAGCTCCTACTGTGCTGCTCTGGTGCCTGCCCTGTGCCTGGCCTACTGCATGGAGAGGCTGTGCCCCATGCCTGGTCATGCCACTGTGTGTTCCTTCCTGCGCTTGTTCCTCCCATTCTTGCCTCTTCCTCCAACTGCAGAGAGCCCTCCAGGCTCTCCCTGCAAGCTGCTTTTTGACCGGGGAGGCTTTGTCCCTGGCTGTGCAGCCGCAGATCAGGCATCTGCAGGGCCTGTGGGGCAGAGAGGGTGGGGAGCTGAGCGGGCACACTGGGGTGAAGCTGGGAACCATGGCGGTGCTGAGGGCACCGACAGACTGATCCCAGTGCTGGAGCCTGCAAACTCACTGCCTTCTTTCTCCTTGTGCAAGAGAAACATGCAGGTTTCTCATTTAACCTGTGCAAAACGCGGAGATTAGGAGATCCCTTTGCATCCTGCCTGTGATGCCAGGTCCTACAAGGTCTTACCTTCATTGTGCTGGCAGCAAAACCTTCTTGCTGCCTCTGGGGATACACCAAGCACCTCTGCCTGTTTGGCTGGTCTCCTTCTTGCCATCTTCAGCCTTGAGGGAGCACACATTTTGTGTAGCAGCACAACTGAGCTAAAGCAGCTTCTTCTAGACCTGTAAGCAGCGAGTGAGCTCTACACCTGGAGCATTGTTTCTGCTTTTAGTGCAGTCACATCCTGGGGTATGCACAAGGTTGATTGGTACTGCCACTGTCTTTCAGAGCTCTAAAAGTCACCTGTGTCTCTTCCCACAGGGCTCTGTGAGAGCACTGTGACATACACACACAAACATGTACATGCTCTGTGTGTCCTCAGAGGTGCGTTTGGCATCTCTTAAGCAAGTGTGAAGAGGAGATGGGAGCTCTAAGACACATGTGCCAGTGAGTGCATGCACACACATATGTGTGTTCACACCCATGTGGAGTAGAGGCAGAGAGTACAGCAGCCAAATCTCTAAGGAGTGACCCTCAGCCTGGTCTTTATGATGAAGACCCGCTTTATGTGCAAGGGAGGGCCTCAGCATCCCTGCCCACTGCAGAGGCTTCAGTGGGAACAGGGTTTGCCTGCAAAGCGCAGTTTATTAGCTCGCCATTACTGGGAGCAGGACATGGCAGCAAGAGAGGTCCTTCTGCAGACCACTACCGTGCTCACTCGGTTTTTGCAGCCAGCCTGTTCCCCAGGGCTGGAGCTGCTGGAAGCAGATACCACAGAAAGGCCAGCCTGGATGTAAAGAGGGGGCATGCACAAGCTGTCTGTGATCCAGTGCTGTAGAGCCACGTGGCAGAGTAGAGAAACCCTGGCAAGCGATGAGCACGCATGCAGGCACATGAGCCAAAGTCTTGCAGAGTAGGTCTCATTGGCTGTATCAGTGCCTGGGGCTGTCGCTGCCCTTTCTCACTGAGTTCAGCTTTGAACAGCTATCTCAGTGGCTGCTGTCCTCTCTGGGGTGCCAGGGGGGCTTCTCAGTTTTACACACCAGTTTTGGCACAGGTTATTTTGGCGGTTTCAAAACCTGCCACTGTTGAAACCATATGCAGGAATTGCCAACCACCATGCAAATATGGATATGCCTTTTATAGCAGTTCTAATGTGGGACTTGTAATAAATAACAGCCATGCCTACAGAACACAGAAAATAGGAGAGAAAGAAAAAACAAGAACAGGGGTTTTGTTCACTATGTGTGTGTTGAGCCTTGGTGTAAGTAGTTGCGTCGATACGAGAGCAGGGTTGTTTGAGGAGTGCTCTTCTCTCAGCGCTGTGCGAGATGGGTGAGAGAGCAGAGGTAACACTCCTCTGTAGGCTGGTTTTGTGGCACACATGCCAGTGGTAGCACCTCTTCTGGTTTGCCAAGCAGATAGGATTGTAGTGATAGGACAAGGGGTAATGGGTTCAAACATAAACAAGGGAAGTTCAAGCTGGGTATAAGGAAGAAGTTCTTTACTGTGAGGGTTGTGAGGCACTGGAACAGTTGCCCAAAGAAGTGGTAAATGCTCCATCCCTGATAGTGCTCAAGGCCAGGTTGGACAGAGCCTTGGGTGACATGGTTTAGTGTAAGGTGTCCCTGCCCATGGCAGCAGGGTTGGAACTGGATGATCTTACGGTCCTTTCCAACCCTAACTATTCTATGATTCTATGACTCAGTTGGTGTCAGTGACTTGGTTGGGGTCTGATACCAATAGGCTACAGCACTTGCAGGTTTGCTCTGAATGCTGTTGTATGACTGCTCCAAGCTTCAGCATCTCCGTGCACTGCTGAGGTGTTGTGTGCATCCAGCCCTCTGTGTTTAAAGAACAAAACAAACCAGGAAAACAAACATGTAAAAGATGTGTGCTCAGAGAAGCAGATCATGTGTGCTAAGTTGCTTTGTGCTGTGCCTCTCTTCCAGTTGGTGCGCTACGTGTGGAGTTCTCCCAGCCTGTGAACCTGGATGAAGTGGCGAGACTAAACCCAGATGTCAAAGCAGGAGGTCGTTTTGCTCCGAAGGACTGTATAGCACTTCAGAAAGTAGCAATAATCATACCATTCAGGAACCGAGAGGAGCACCTGAAGTACTGGCTCTATTACCTGCATCCAATTCTCCAAAGGCAGCAACTAGATTATGGAGTGTATGTTATCAACCAGGTAAGATGCTCAAGGTGTAGACAGGCCTTTATGCTTATGATTAATAGTGTCTGTAACCCGTGAAACAGAAGAATGGTTTCTTTGTCCTTAACAGCAGTGGTGTGGCAGGCAGGGGTAAGGTTGCTTTAGAAAATAAATAAGAAAAAAGAAAAGTGAAAATTAACAAGAGCAATTTGAGCAATCTGCTTCAATGATTCTGGTGGAAAATCTGAGGTCCCTTCTTTTGGTCATGCACAATTCACTCTGAAGAGCTCCTGCTTAAAGAGCCCATCTGATGAGGAGGGAGAAAATCCCCAATTGCACAACCCAATCTAACAATCTGCTGCCTCTTTCCAAATGGTCCTTTTTCCCAGCTGCTGCAGGAATTGCATACAGAGATTTTTAAGGTGACATGGTAGCATTAATGCATAATCTGGCATTGGGTGTGCCATAGAGCTGTAGGGTTTCACTTTCTTGAGCAACTTCTATTCTTGTTAGTAATAGTACACAAAGTGTCAGGATGAAGAAAGAAAAGCTGTGGCAGTGGAGTCAGGTGAGTGATCTTCAGGTGAATAGAACAGAAGAGAAACAAGGGGCTTTTTTGTTGGTTTGCTTTTTTTACCTCAATATCTGATGGCCTTAGACCTGTCTAAGGAAAGAAAAAGGCATGTTTCATTCCAAATAAGCTGTCTTAATTTATACCGTAATGGTGGTTAAATAATTAAGTGTTGTTCACACCTGGAGAAGCCTAAAATGTGTAGGCATTTGCCTTGGCTGCAGCGTGAAAGGGCAGATGTAGTTCTGAGGGCCCCAGATCTCTTCTCCCAGAGGAGATTGCCAGCTGAACAATCTCACAACACAGTTTCAATTTTGGATATGTATTTATACCTTGTTTTCTCAGCTCTGTGAAAACTGATGTGAAATAACACGATTCTTTAAATGTAACTCCTTAAATGTGTGGATCAGCTGATATATTTGTGCATATCAAACACCGTGAATACTGAAAGTGGTCACCCAAGTGATAAATTTCCTCACAGAATTGAAAGCGAGGGGAGACCTTTTCCTAGAGAGGAAACCAATACTCCGTTACTACTATTTCTCTCACTTTGCTCATTTCCAGGGTGCCAGAGATCTGGGCAGAAGTGATTTGTGGGAAATTAGTGGTAGCTCCCAGCCAAATCGCTCTGATGTCTGCAGCCAGCTGTGCTTGTGGCTGCATTGCTGAGGACACAAGGTGTTTCTGCAGCACACTGTGCCCTTAAACTAAGCCCTATACGGTGTCCCTTCCTGTGTAATGCAAAGAGCAACTGGTGCTGCTGTGGACCAGCAACGCAGGGCCAGCCCCAGCCCTTCATCCTTCAGGCTTCATTTCTTGCACAGCAATATTTGCTTGTGCAAGGTACTGGTGCCACGAGGCTGCTTGAGCCATGGTCCCCACCGGTCACTGGGTGCAGGTGGGTGATGGTGGTGGGGCAGTGTGCCTCCCTTTCCTGAGTGTGGCTTGGAAGCAAGATGTGATGCCAGCAGTGGTCCTGCAGTGGGTTTGCAGAGGACCCCGATCTGGGGACAGTGCCTGCAGCTGAGCAGCCATCTCTACTGAAAGGCATTTCCCCATCAGTGATGTTCAAGGGTAAGGAAAGCAAGGGGCCTGGTCCCATGGGGCTGTGCCAATGCCTGTAAAGGCAGGCAGTGTCTGAAGCCTGGTTGGAGTTCCTGCTGCTGCTGCAATGCTGCATGCTGGCTTGGGTTGCTCTGCATTGCTGGCTCCTCCTCTTCTCTGGTCCTGTCCTCCAGCAGTAGGGCTGTGGGGTTGTCTCTGTGCTCCAAAGTAACACTCACTAAAATTACTGAAGCAAATGCTGTTTTCAGATTCATCCCTTGAGCAAAGTTGGGAATGAGAGAGAGTGATATGCAGTACACAGGCTATATATGCCCTGGACACATCAAGCAGTCAGATCTAGGTTAGTGAGTGAGACTACTTGATCTGTAAATTAAACATGCTCCTTCTGCATGCCCCTAACAAGCTATGTCTGGAAGAGGCAGAGTGATCAGTGGTAGTAAACCCACTGGATGTGTCTCTCGAGGGTGAGTGGAATATTAAATGTAGAGAGTTGCAGAAAATGTATTAATTCTGCCAGAACTACAGTAGGAAAATGGTCTTATTTCTCTGCTGTCTTGACAATTGCTTTTCTCTTTTTCTTGTCTGTCCTTCCCTTTGCATCTGCCCTCCTTTTTTTTTTTATTTTATTTTTTCCTTCTAGTGGGGAAATATTACCTTTACTTGTTAATCCTGTCTATATCAAAGCAATCACTGAAGCAAGGAGACTTACTGTGTGATCTGGTTCTTACACGCTGCCTACGTGCTCTTCTGTGCTCTGCATCTCATAGAAAGAAAGAGGAGCGCTGAGCCCTGCTACTGCTGCACTGGTAATGTCAAACTTCTTCCTTTCAGCGCAATGTGTTTCCGTCATGAGTCTGTCCTGTCTCCACCATGCTGTTCTTGCGTGCTTGAATGCCCCAGGGCAGGACTTGGCTGAAGTCAGGGTGACAATGTTTGTAAATGTAACAGGAGCCAGTGGAAAATATATATATAATGCTTCACCCTCCTCACTTGTCCCAAGCAAAACGCAGGCCGGACACAGGGAGCAGCAGTTGTCGGATTTTTCAGAGACATGGACGTGTGGCTGTATGTGCTTTCTGTAGCATCCACTCACTGCCATGCAAGCTTGACTGCACTGAAGGAGAAGGCAGTGGTGACTTTGTGGTGCCACAAATGGCTCTGCAGCCGGACTGAAGTTCGGGAGACTTAGCAAATTCCCTGAAAACCATGCGTTTCAGCTGTGTTCCACTGGTCCCTGCAGTGTCCTCAATAGTGATTTTGCAGAGTGTGAGTACATGTGCCCTCCGAGTGGTTGGGCCATCACACTGATCCATGTTATTCTGCAGAAGGTATCAGGACTCCCCAGGTATGTGGGCAGAGGAGAGAATTGTGCTCAGCTCCTTCTTACCCTCTCAGTGGTGGGGGAGACAAGTTTCCTCTGCAGCTCCTTTCTCCTAAGCATCTCCTTGTGTCTCTGTGAGACTCTGGAAATCTGTTTCTACCTCCTCCTCAAGACCACTGGAGCACGATCTTTAACATGGACATTGTGGATCAGGTTGATGTGCCAGATCCCTGACATAGGGGATCCAACCTCCTCTTGGAGGAGACGGCTCTCTTCTAGCTGGCTAAAAACATGTATCCTCACCGTTACCATTCTGAGACCTAGAGAGCATAAGATTCAAGTGAGAGAGATGCAGCTATGGGTCCTCTGCAGTGCTGTGCAGTCTGCAGGAGGAATCTCAGAGCTGCCTTCTATATGGAATTGGGTGGCAAGACAAAATTGGGATGGATGGCTTCTTGCTGATTTTCAGGTGCTTTAGCTTGAAAGACAGTTACAAAACTTTAGTTTTATCTGGTGCTAAAAGAAGGAAGGTCTGGCTGAGCAAACCGGAGATAGCAAAGGTAAGGGATGGGGAGTAGAAAAGCCTCTATATTCCTTTGCTCAGACTGATTGTCTCTGGGTGTGAGAATGAGTTACTGTCAGATCCTGTAGGACTGAGGCAGGAGGTTGTCCCCCTTCAGCCAGTCTCTTGTGAACCACAGAATGGAGGTGGACTTGGATGTATTGAGTGAGACAGGGAGAGTGAAATCACAAACTGGTGCTGGGTACCAGCACTAAACTCAGACATGGGCTGAGATTCAGGACAAGAGAACATGGGGAAAAAATTGGCAGGGATGAAAACCAGCAAAAGTGTTCTTGGACTATATCTCTTCTGGTTGAAAACCTAGGAAGTAAGCATGGATACTATGTTTGGAGCTTGGCCGCACTGTCAAAGCAGCAGTCCCTTTGCACTATGTGGCTCTTCAGGATAGTGCTCCTCTGTCTAAACAAGTCCAAGCTAATCCATTTCCTTGTGACAAATAACAGGGAGCTTCTGTGGGATGAATTGCTGCCAAGCAGAGGCAGGGGCTGGAGGTTGCTTCAACTGTGCTTCATCTGTTCGCTGAAGGAGTGGTGCTGTGCCTTGTGCTGTCCTGGCAGGGACAGGAGCACAAAAAGGAGATTTCCCAACTCTTTCGAAAAGCTGTGGATCAGTCAGAGGTGGAAGTCTACAGCATGTGTCTGAGTTTTGGGAGATCTGAATCTCGGTACTGCAGGCACGCCAGGGTTTCCACACTGCCGCAGGCAAAGAACCAGAGCTTTTTCCAAAAGAGCAAAACCTCTTGTCAGTCTTCTTTCACTCCAATACGTGCTGTAGAGCCCTGCATACCTCCTGGGACAGAAAACCAGCCTCCTGCCATCAGAGGAATCACCAGCATTGCAAGGCTTGCTGCATAAGCTACTTGCTCGCAGTAAAGTTACTAAAAAATGGCTTGGAAAGGGTTTTTCATATTTGGTTTTGATTTTTTTTTCTTGCCCCCTCTGCTCCCCCCTTCCCCCCCCCCAGCCTTTTGGATCCCACAGTGTGAACCTGTGTCCATCTGGGAGGAGAGCCTCAGTGCCCACATGATGTGTTTGCTGTGTGTCTGGTCCTTCTCCACATAGGGGGCCCTGGTGTGGGCTCTGGTGGGTGAGGGGACAGGAAAGGGTCCCAGGTACTTGTGGTCTGGTCACTGCACTGTCCTTTGGGTTTTTTCAGGGAGAGATTTAAAATCAAAGCTCCTCATAGCACTTTTAATCCCCAAGTGTCACCCAGAGGAGTTAGAGGCCACCTGAAGGCATGGTTTAATTGTGGCTGAGCCTCTGCCTGTAATAATATTGGTGTGGAGCATCCTTTGCCTTGAAATTCCATTATGAAAAGAGCAGCCAAAGGGTATGAAATGAAGCCAGTCTTGTAGACTGGACCCCAGCAGGTGCTTTGGGGTGTGAGCACACTGCATTGCACACCAGCACCAGGAAAAGCCCCCCTTTTGAATATGGAGCCAGGGTTGGGTTTGATGCCGTGGGACTTGAGGAGCACAGGGCAGCTGGGGCTGGGCAGCACACTTTGCTGGGGGAAGAAAACCCTCTGATCCCACAGCCTCAGCCGCTCCCTCTCACCAGCCTCTTTGCTCATCTCACCCTCATTTACTGCACTCAGGTTTTCACTGCTCTTACTTACACATGATGGGTGATCATCTTCCCACCACCTTAGTAATTGCATGAACACTTTCAGGTTTTTGGGTGAGGACGCTGAGAATTTGCTCAGATCCTCCTCCACGAAACCTCCCTCCTCCCTGTGAAATCATTTATGCCTGAGGCAGGTGATGAATGCTTTGAAAACCTAGGTTTGACACTTGAATGTTAAAACCTTCATTTGAAAGGTATTTGTGGCTCTTTTAAGAACCTGCCTTGGCTCTCTAGCCGCAGGTCCAATAACCAGTCTGGATTAAACAGTTTCCAAAGTGAGTATTTATTAACCAGCAAAGGCAGCCAGGATGAGGTGATGTTTTAAGCTGCTGCTCCACGGGCACAGTATTTTGCCTGCCTTGATTTGTGTCCCATGCTGGTGTGGGTACCACAGGGTGTGGGGATGACTTGCCCAGTTGGAGGAGTGGGGGGGTCCTTTGGCTCAGCACTGCTCAGAGGATGTGGAGGAGGACAGGTGGGATGTGGTGGAAGAAAAAGGACTTGGCAGTCTCGGGTTCCAGGCTGGCAAAAAATCTTCACAGCTTCCTTCAGTGATGTCCTATGAGTTTCCTTCTGCCTGCTTTGATGCCATGCACAGGGTTTGGGCTTGAAGCTGCTGCTGCAAAGTTGAGTCCTGGGTTGGAAACTGTGGACAGGCTGTCTGACAACGGGCATTTTGTGAGCAATCCAGAGTCCTTGGTGTAAGGCAGCCTGCCTGAGAACAGAAGCAGAGTTGAGATGAACTGAAGGCCATGGATTAGGGAGTAAAAGAAACACCAGCTGTAAGAACTCAGAGGTAGGCAGAGGAGAGGGGGAACTGAGAAATTCTGGGGGTCGAGTTCCCAGGACGGTGATATCCAATCCTAGCATTGTTAAGGGTTAAGGTGCCCAATCAACAATTGCCAAATCAGTGTAGCTGTGCTAAGAATCCCTATATAAGGTTGACACTTTGTCTAATAAAATGGCATTCGCTTGATCACATTGATCGTCTCAGTGTTGTCCGTGACTCCCGCATCAACAGGAAACCTTTACTCTCAAACCACTGGTATTCTTGGGTTTGTGGGTATGATGTTTCCTCAGGAGTACTCGAGCAATTTGCAAGCCTGTACCTGNGTGACTCCCGCATCAACAGGAAACCTTTACTCTCAAACCACTGGTATTCTTGGGTTTGTGGGTATGATGTTTCCTCAGGAGTACTCGAGCAATTTGCAAGCCTGTACCTGTGTTCAAATCCATGTGTGCTTTTGAAATGTGCCTGCCTGAGAGAGGCCAGGCTGATTCTCCTCAGGCACCTTGTTGCTTAGGAAGAAGAGCAGTATTTTCCTGCCCTGCTCCATAGGTCCCTTTGTAAACTCTGCTTGTTCTGGGATACAAACGTGCCCTGTTGCAGTGTCAGCTCTGTTCAGTCCTTCCCATCGTGGTGACTGCCCTCCTGGTTCCATTTTCCCCACGAGGCCCCTGGGACAGGTGGTGGGTTGTGCTGTGCTCGGGCTGGCAGAACAGCAGCAAAGCTGGGGCTGCTCAGATGGTGGTGGTTGGTGTGTAAGCCGTAGCCCTTGCGGAAAGCAGGTCACACTGTCCTGCCATCCAGTCACAGCAGTGCCCTTTCCAGGGCCCGGGCAGCATTCTGCTCCTGTGTATGTGCACAGCTGCACAGGGCTCATCACAGGAGCAGGAGCTCTTGGTGCCACGTGGTGCTTTGCCAGTCAGGTCAGGCACACGCTGCTCAGCAGAGGCCATTCCAATCTTGCAGCCCTGTTGTGACAGAGCTGAGGAGGAGGGTGCTGGAATCCTAGGTGCAGAAGTTTTGGTCCATGGTCCTTATCCTGGCAGTAAGCTATAGCACTGCTGAGGTTTCTGTCTGCAGCAAGGGTTCCACCTTCCAGAGGGGCTCATTTCTCTTTGATTTCCTCAGCTGCTGTGGGAAGTCCCAGCTGCTTGCCCTAGCGATCCGTAAATCACAAAACTCACTCTTGAAATGCCTGTGTGTGTGGGGTGGGATGCAGGAACTGCTCAACATCAAACCTGCCCTCTTGGAGCCTTTCACCAAGAAGCAGGAGCTGAGCCAGGTCCAGCCTTTCCTCAGCCATTGTGGCTGCCCCTTCGGTTTACAGCTGGCTTGGATGCTGTCGTCTTATAGGCAACATTCCAGAGGGGCTCCCTGTGGATGTCCTCTGGGATACTGGTGGGGAAGATGCTCAGGCTCGAGCTCAGTCCATTACAGGCACACCAACCACATGCAGCGACACCGGTGTCTAGAGCAGGTAAGAAACTGCTGATGTCAACTGTTAAATTTAAGCCACTTAACTGCTTTTTTCTTGTTTTGTTTTAATTTAGGACGGAGAGGAAGAGTTTAACCGTGCTAAACTGCTGAATATAGGATTTGCAGAGGCTCTGAAAGAGTATGACTATGATTGCTTTGTGTTTAGTGACGTAGACCTCATCCCAATGGATGACAGGAACACCTACAAATGTTACAGCCAGCCACGGCACCTCTCTGTATCCATGGATAAATTCGGATTCCGGTGAGATGCCTTCCAAGGGCTTTTCATTCTTCATGCTGCTGTTAGGCTAGCAGGCCAGGCGCAGCGTTACACATCCCCACCCCCTGTGAAAGCATGGGAAAACGTCTCTTGCAAAAGCCTGTCTTGGCGTGCATGTTCCTGTAGGGAGCGGGTGGCTGTGAGCAGGATGGGATCGGGTTGGATCAGCTGGAGGGGAGGAAAGGGGGAAATGCAGCTGAGTGGTTTATTAACATTCACAGCTTCTGGAAAGTGAAACACAGAGCAAGGAAAAACTAGGAGCCCGTAGTTCTGGCGATGCCTGCCTGTTCCTTCTTGTGTTTCAGGCTGGAAGACAGCTAGTGTTTCCACCCAGTCTGAAAAGTGAGACACTCACGCAGCGAGAAGTATGTGCAGCTTTAAAAAGACTGCATTGGATGCTATTTTAAGAGCAAAATGAAGTATTTTTGGCTGTTCGATATCGGGCCACTGAGGGAACTGCCCTAGTGTCTGAGAGCAGCACAAACGAAATGCCTCTCAGCATACGTTTGCACTCAGCAAGGTGCTGTAGACAAAAATGTGTCTTTTCCTTTCCATGTTTTCCTTTTCTTTTCCTACCCTGAATGCGCAGTGAGGAGTTCAGAAGCTCATCTATCAAGTGAAAACCAGTTGTGGTCCCCTGGTGTCTGGTAGTGCTAAAGATGGTGTTGGTGGCAAGACCCCTGCATATCCCCACTCCAGACCCTACTAGCTCTGCTCAGAGCAGGGCAGTCATCAGCACCACAGCAGCTGCAGTTTCTTCTTGCAGCTAGGTGAAGCTTAGAGCAGAAATGCGGGCCCTGGGAGTTTCTTCTGCTTGTCGAAGCAGAGGCAAGGTCTGCAGTAGGTCCTGGTGATCCCTGTGTGGGCCCTCTCCTCGTGCTGTGGGTCTGAGTTTTGTAAGTTCCCAATCCCTTGGTGAATTGTCCCGTTTTCAGCAGCAGCTAGTTGGCTTTGGGCGTGCAAGGTCATGCTGCTGGCTTAGTTTTGGGCTATTAGCTTTCCTTTGGGGCACTGTGGAGCCCCAGGAGCTGCAGGAGGAGAAGGTTCTACAGCACCTCCAGTGTCTTGCTGTTCCTGGGGCATGCATGTCACCCATCTGTCCTTTGGTGAGGCGATGTGCTTCTCACCAGCCTGTCCTCTGAGAACAGCATACTTCTTAGTGAAAAGCTGTGGCCATTGCTGGTTGCCAGCTGTATTTGGGACTGAGCCCACCAGCTCCTTCTGCCGTGTGGTGGGTGCTGGCTGATTGCAGGCTGGGAAGAAGGGCTGTGGCAAGCCCTATTTGGGTGGGCAGGCTGCTCTTGGCTAGTGCCTTTCCTTCTCTAATGTCCTTTTCTCTCTGCTTTCAGGCTGCCTTACAATCAGTATTTCGGAGGTGTGTCTGCCTTGAGCAAAGAGCAGTTCACAAAGATCAATGGGTTCCCAAACAACTACTGGGGCTGGGGTGGCGAAGATGATGACATTTATAACAGGTAAATAAATACCGTCCTTGGCACCTGGAGTGCTTCCACAGGGTGGGGATGAGCACAGACGTTCTACTCTCACCTGGATGAGGGGGTGCAGGATGTCTTTTCACCCCAGTCACAGGAGCCTCCCCTCTGGGTGAGGAAAAGAGGTGGCTCAGTGAAAGCATGCTCTTCCTGCTGGGTGCTGGCACCCCATCTTGCAGCTCCCAGGGTGGGTCCAGGTGACAGACATCCCACCCCTGTCCCACACACACATCATACGTTCACCACACAGCTTTAGAAGCACCCACACCAATACACAGATCGGAGCAGTATGCTTATGGGTCTCCCCGCACTGGCTGAAGAAAGGGGATTCGAGGCATGATGAAAGGAGAAGACTTTAACCCAATGCAGCCCAAGGCTTGCCTGGGTGTGCAACCTGGTGGTGTATCCCTTTGTTCCCAAGGAGAGCTTTGTTTGTTGGGCTGTAAGCAGCTCTAAAGAACACCATGAGCTGTCGCTTCCTGCCGGGAAGGAAATCAAGTAAAGCTCAGAACTGCAGGAGAGGAGGAAGGTGTTTTCATGGGGCAGGCTGGGACCACCGCTGCCTGAAGACCAGGGCAGAAGGTGGACATGGCGTCATGCTACCTTGTGGATGTGCATCCCTAGGGCAGTCACTGAGAGTGAGAAGTCATTGAGGGAGCAGATTTGGGAAGCAGTCTTCATGTTTCTCAATGAAAAACCACTCTGCATGGCCTTTTCTCAGGGCTTTCCAAGCTTTTCTGGAGTTCCAGAAGGGTCATCCTAAAAATGCTTGTAACCTTCCTGAGGTTTAGCACTTCTGTTTGATAAACCAAGTGAGAGACAGCCTTCCAGTGGTGCAGGGCATTCAGAGCACGGTGGTAGTCCTCTCTTTTCGGGACACTGTTTTTGAGCAGCAGAGGCTGCTATGTAAAAACGAAAAGTGAGACACAAAGATAAAGAATCACAGAATGGTTTGGATTGGAAACGACCTTAAAGCTCATCCAGTCCAAACCCCTGCCATGGGCAGGGACACCTTCCACTAGACCAGGTTGCTCCAAGCCCTGTCCAACCTGGCCTTAAACACTGCCAGGGATGGGGCAGCCACAGCTCCTTTGGGCAACCTGTGCCAGGGCCTCACCACCCTCACAGGGAAGAAACCTGGTACTTCTCTAGCACTGGTATGCATGAACTGCAGGTGCCTTGCGGATAGCATGCGAACAAAGGCAAGCTGTCACTTGCCCAAGGGTACCAGCTAGAACCACTGTGGCTCTGACCGTGTGTCCCCCCTCATGCTCTTTCACCACCATTCACTTTGGTTTCCACCAGCACTGCAGTTTTCACATCCCAAATGAATGCTCTTCTGGCTCTTTTCCAGATAGGTTAAAAACCAGATGCCTCCCATTCGCATTCCAGCCTTCAGCCTGGAACAAGATTAACGTGGCCAAAGGCCACTGTTGGTGTAGGTCAGCATGCGGTGAATTAGGAGGTCCTTGGTGTTTGCAGGGGGACATCTCTTTTCCTCATGATGATGCGCCTGTGTGGAAAGGGTCTATCTTTCCCCTGTCTTTCAGCATTGGCAATCCTGCAAAAGGATGAGCAACATCCTTAGCAAAAAAGGGCAAACCCCAGTGGTGGTTTATGGAAGAAGTGGCAGAGCATCTCACATCTGTTGCCTGTCACAGGTGGTTAATACACTTAATTTTTACAGGCTGGTGTTTAAAGGCATGGGGATATCTCGTCCAGATGCCATCACTGGGAAGTGTAGAATGATTCGGCATTCCCGGGACCAGAAGAACGAACCCAACCCTGAGAGGTGAGTGTCCCCGTCCCATAGTCAATTCATGGGATGCCTCCCACCCTTGTTGCTCCAGCTGCTTGGCTTTCTCTTTGCCAGGCAAAAAACCTCATCATGGAAAGCCTGCGGCCATCCCCCCCCTTGCTGACCTTTCTGTGAGCTGCCCCCTTGCTTTCCTCACTTTATGACATTACTACAGACCTTTTACCCAATATTTCTTTCTTTTTTCCTTAAATGCAGCAAATTACTCTCCGAGTAATTGTTTCCAGCTTCTCTTTGGCATATAAAACCTGGGCTGCATTGCAGAGCTGGAAAAGGACCCATGTGATTTAAAAGCTTTTTCCTGGCTAAAATTTTACCCCCAAGAGAAGCCTTTGCCCACTGCTCAAGCTGGCCAAGTCTGGGAGTTTATGGGACCTGTACTAATAATGTTCAGGTTGTACTTAAAACACGAGAGATGCAGCCTGAGAGGCTATAGAAATGTGGTGCAGAATTCAGGTAGTTTAAATGGTTTTTGTCTTTTTCTTTCTTTGTTTCTCCCACCCCTTCCTTGTTCGTGTTTTCCCCACCACCTTATGCAGGTTCGACCGAATTGCTCACACAAGGGAGACAATGAGCTCTGATGGCTTAAACACGCTATCCTACAAGGTCTTAAGAATTGACAAGTACCCTCTGTATACAAGGATCACAGTGGATATTGGCTCACCAAATAGCTAACATCACAGACAGGAGAGAGACCTTGCCTGTGTGGACCAGGACATCTGGCCTCACTGATGCTTTATATCTGCTGGTGTTCTAACAGTTGCAATGAACAGCAACAACAACAAAAGGCCTCTTTTGGCATGCCAAAGTGTCTCCCTTATTGGTTGGACAAGTGCTTTCATTGTTTTTTTTAAAGCCCAAACTTGACTTCACACAACTTTCTAGCTCTCCGTTGTTTTGTAACTCCAGGAGCTGTACATAGGAGTTGTAAATACTTACTTTGCCAGAAAATGTTGAATCTGATCTGTTTGCTGCCGCGCTCCCCATGTTGAGCTAATTACTGGACCCAAATTGTACTGATTACAACTGTGATTCATCAGCAATTACTGCCCATGACATTCGGTATTTTAAATGAGGTTGTTGAAAACATTCCTTTTAATTCAATCCTGGTTTTACTTTATGAAGGACTGTAAAATGCTGCTAGAATTGTTCAAGTTTATGCTTTGCATTAGATTTGATTTGAGGTTTGGGTTTTTTTTTTGTTTTTTTTAGTGGAGACAACACCATATATTTTTCCCTTATAGTGACCAAAACAAACATCTCTTAGTGCAGAGCAAGTGTTGAACTATCTGCATCCACTGAATGTCATTTCTTTTAGCCTCAAAGGAGGCTTTGAATGACTTGAACCAGAATTTGCCAGTGAGCTCTCTGCATAGGGTACGAGCTACACAGATGGCATCTGCAAAAACCACTGGCTTCAGACAACCTTGCTTCTGGATGTCACACTGAGTTTGTGCCTGACTACATCACCACCTGAGGTCTATTTGGGAGGGGAGGGGAAGGGTGGTTGGGTTTTTTCCCTCCGGAAATAAAGAAGGGTTAATTGGATTGTGCAAAGAAATTCTAGCCTTAAAATCTGCTGACATATGTTAACAGTGGTAAAAGGTTACCATTTAAACATTGTCTAAACTGAGGTTTTTTTCTTGCAAGGTCATGCATAAAACTTGAATTCACTTATTACTCTTGTTGTCGTAACATTTTAATAACTTTTAAAAGTTTTTTAAAGTCATTTGTATATCATAAGCAATATATTTAATACCAGATTAAACTAGGGTGCAGCATAATAGGATATGATTCAAGGCCTCTTTTATCTTCAGATGAGTAGGCTCTTTATGTGCGTCATTATTATAAGCCATGTATTATATTTGCTCTGTGTATTTGTCCATAAAACCTCCTGCGGTGCTGAGATACTTGCAGCAGGGCTGACATCCAACTGGTCTTTCTCTGCCTTAAGCCTGTTGCAATGTGTGTCCTCTACCAGGAAACTCCCTCTCTGAGAAACTCTTCTCAGGCTCTGAGGCTCGCAAACGTTTGCAGTACTGTTTTTTGTCAGGCACCCTGCTTTTCCTTCCCGTGACCGTGTGAAAGGCTCAAGCACTGACACCCAGGGAGCCGGTTTCAGTGATTTAAAGCTCTCAGCCAGAACCGGGAACTGAATTCCTTCTGGCGAGTACGCTGCCAGGAGCTCTGACCACAGCAATTTGCACTTCCTTGGCCCGTGCTGAAGGCTGTTAAAATCAGGGACACTCGTTGTTGGATTGGGGATCATCTTCAGCACTGCCTTTTTCTTTGTTTTCCTCTTTTTATTCGTTTTCTGTGGCTTGGATTGGATTTTTATTGAGACCCAAAGGTTTTGCTGGACCCTGCGCTGCAGGGGTGGGATCCTGCAGGGGACAGGGGACACTGCGATCCTCCTTAGGCTCATTGTATGCATGGGGACTTCAATTACTAGGGAGACACCCACTGCCTTTTCACTCTTGCTTTGAAAAGGTGTTCACCCCCTTTGCTAAGAAGCTGTTGCTGTCCAGACCTGCTGCTTCAGTCATGCTGGGAGCTGAGCAAAGGTGGGCTTGCGTGGAGCAGGAGAAAAGCACAGGGAAAGCATACACCGTGCAAAGCTGCTCACTGCTGTTTATCATTGCATTAAAAACCTGACTGTGCTTTGGCAGGTCAGACTCCAGCTCTTGCAGGTGAAAGGGAGTACAGGAAGAGGATGCATTGCAGAAGTCAGGTCAAACATCTACCTATAAAACAGTGGTATGGATGTAGTCTGAACCAGTAATGGAGACACAGATGGGGACTTCAGGTTTTATTGGTTCAAAGGTGCCTTAGAAGCAGGGCCCTGCTCCCACGGGTGTCATGGCAGCACCAAAACTCACCGAGACTGGCTGAAAATGGCAGGTCTTGGCAGAGGGCACCTCGGGTTTGCGCTGAGCCCTTTGTGAGCTGAGCAGTTGGGACCTTCAGCTGTAGTGGTGTCTGTCTGTAAAAGGCTATGCAAAGGTGCTGCCTGTTGTAACTGAGTGGTTGGGTTTGTTGGTTTTGGGGTTTTTTCCTTGCCTTGGGATTCTCTGAAGATTAGAAAAGAGTACAACAGCTGATTCTGCTGTTCACTGAAATCATTGGATATCTTGGTGGTGGTCTGAGCACTTGTTTCTGGCTGTTGCCATCAAAGACTTCTACACGTGTGCCTTGAAAGAGGGGAGAAATGGAAACTGGAAGACCAGGAAACGTGAAAACGTCATTTTCAGCAGAGAGGCGCTAGCGGGTGAAGAAACTGTTGCTTAGTTTCTCTTCTGCTGCTCAAGCTGCAAGCCCTGTAAAAGCAGAAGCTGCCTTTTGTTACTCATTTCACCTTTTGGTGCTGACCCGTGATTTCCAGATACTCCCCATGTAAACTATATCAAACTTGTGAAACGCTCTTGACTGAACCTGCCCATGAAATTTCTCTCACTGGGATTTTCAGGGGCCTTTCCTACAAACCCTCATGTTGACACAAGTGAATTCTGGCCATAGCCTGTGGTGGGTGGTGGTTTTCCTCTCTCATACTGGTAGCAGCACTCAAAGCGATAATGTGTGTAACAGCTGAAACCCAGAGCAAATAGCTGCAAAGGAAATGGTAATGCTCGGTTTCTTTGGGGTGACTGTTGGGATGAAGCAGGGTCCTGGAATGCAGCTTTTCCCTGGGATGTTACTTGTCTATTGGACTGCTTATGGGTTTCCTGTAGATGGTTTTGCTTTTGCATTTTATCATTTCTGTATCAAGGGATGTATAATCCGATGTTCTTACTTTACTATTCTTGTCAAATAAAGTATTTTCACTTATGCTGTCTGCCTGCATTGCTCTGAATTACCCCTCTGGCTGGGTGTGAGTCTGGTTGATGGGGTGGACTGTGCCATGTCTTAGATTCCTTGCAGTAACTTCCATAGGTTGAGAGAGACCTCAAGGATGATCTGGTCCAACCTTTCTAGGCAAAGCATGACCTAGACGAGATGTCCCAGCACCCTGTCCAGACAAATCCAAGTGTCCAATCTTCTAAGCTCTCTCTAGCTTTCTGCCCTTCTGGCTGTCCCACTGAGTGAATTTCTGCACTGCAATGTTTTTACTGGTGTTAGAGAAACAGGGATCCCCACATGACACTGGAAAACCATAGCGTAAGTCATTTACCAGTGGGTGAGGGGACAGCACACAAACCCCTCCTGAAACCAGGCATGGGATACAAGCCCTCACCCAGGCTGTCTGTCTGCTGCTTGACTGAAACAGGCCACTGCTTGCTCCCCAGGTGCTTGTGGGTTTGGCTAGAGTGTGGAAATGCAGAAGTCATTCCTGGGAAACTGATGCAAACGTTTGCCTGTGTTCCTTGGCACTTTCTCATGAACATGATTTCCATGGAAGAGATCCTTCTGGCTGCAAGGTGGTGGCTAAGGCTATACGGTTAGAGGGAGTGCTCAGCAGGGAGAGGTAGGCTTGCTCCCAGCTGGGGCACGGTGGGCAGGACATCCCCAAGCCTCTCAGTTGTGTGAAGGTATGATACTGACAGAGGGCTCTGGAGCAGGCTACTGGCCTCTGCGTGTATCATCCTCCCAGGGCTGAGAACAGGGACACTGGGCACAGTGCAGGAGCACCACTGTGTGAAGTTGCTATCAAACCAGGATGCAGCAGAGGGCTGGGACAGGAATGCAGTGGGCAAGGTTGCTAGGCCCTACGGCGTCTTTCATTGGCTTTTAGACCCTGAAAGGCATTGAATGGGAATTGTGGCCATTTTATTCTCATGTTTCAAGGTTTGATATCCATGGACCAGAAACATGGTCCAGTGGGGAAGTTCCACTTTCTCCTGCTTCTGTCCCCAGACTATTTCACTCCAGCCCATTTCTGCTCAGGTGGGTGAGGATCAGGCAGGACACGCACAGCTCAGTGGCCAGAGGAAACCCCGTGTGGAAACTTTGCCCGCTGCTGAAAGCAGCACGTGGAAAGTGTCGCCCTTCTCCTCACTGGTTACCAAGGCTTCCCTGGACTAGATCAGTACATGCCTTGTAAAGGATCCCTCAACTCCTTTGCTGTGAGACCACACTTACTCCAGCAGAACTTCCTTTCCCACCTCTGGCTCCACATGCCTGCCAACAGTGAGGATGGAGCAGAGGTCCCTGACATTTATCTCACATGTTTAACCTGCCGCACCTTCCTGCTCTGCAGCCCATGCAGAAGAAAAATCCCAGTAAAAATGAAGCTGTTGTTAGAAGGAAGAAAAGGACTAAGCTGGAGTTTGCTGACTCCTTTCACCACCTTGGGGCGAGCCTGAAGTGGGTGTGCTTGCCCTTTGCTCTTGCTCTGTGTCTTAGCACAGCAGTGGTGACACTGGATCTGTTCTTATTTGCCTATGTCCCATTTACAGGATGTCTGTGCACACAAGTATGAGACCTGTTTTCTGTCTCCACGAGGCCGCAGCCCCACTCCTAAAGCCTGCTTTTCTTTCCCATCCCCTGCTCTCAGTATTACTACCAGCAACGCAGATGAGCACAGAGACAAGGTCTCTGCAGAGTCAGAGGTGGCTGACTCCTCAAAGGCTGCACTAGACCTCACAGTAGCAGGGAAGACAAGTAGCTGTGGCTCTGTCCAAAGCCTGGACCTGTGACACTTTCCAGTTCCCTTCCTGCCCTTCACATGCTCGAAAATGATCTCCAAGAGGTCTTGTTTCATGGTTTATGCAATGACAGAGTTACTGCTTACAAGCTGACGCTTCCCACATCAAGCAATATCTGCTCCATTGTTTAGCTGTCCATGGTTTTTCCCCTTTCTTACATGCATCCTTTTTTGCATTTTAGTGCAAGAAGCTCCCTTTTTAGTCAAGCAGGACTTCCACTGGAATTCCTGTCTTCTTGAAGAAGGGTTGTGAGATTAAGAATGGGCACTGTGAGAAACCCCCTCCTCAAGAGGATGGTGAAGCCCTGGGGCAGACATCTCCATCCCTGGGAGGTTTCAAGGGTTAGTCAGCATTTCCCCAGATATGTGGCCAATACAGTGACAAACCGGCCCTTGGGAATACCAAGGTGGAGCCAGTGGAAAAGCAGGAGACTGCAGCCCCTGTGCAAAAGAACACTGCAGGCGGTAGGGACAAAGGTCATGACAGAAAGCCTGGAGAAACCTGCAGGGCACTGCCAGGGGAAAAGCATGGAGCCAGACAGTTGCCTCTGCTTTCCAAACCCACTTTACACTGTGTTTCCAAAGCCAAACCTCTGTGTGGTATTTACCACTGTGAACGTCCTCCCAGTTGCAAGAGAGAAAGGGAAGAGCCAGGAAGCTTTCCATGCTTGCACTTAGCTCATCCAGAGGTGGCAAAGGCACACTGAGCCCATGTCTGTTGCTCATTTCTTCCAGGCATCTGCAGACGTGCAATAGAAGCTCACTTTCTGGGGTTCTTTTTACACCCTCCTGAGAGGCAGAGAAAGAGCTTGGTCAAGAAATGCAGAACGTGGGCAGATTCCCATATGAAACACAGGCTGAAGTCATCCTCCCCGCAGCAACCCCACCTATCAGTGTCCCAGTTTTCTTTCCCCAAACCACAAAAAAAATCTCATCTGAAAGGAAAAATGGGAAAAAAACATTGTCATCACCGTATCTCTTTCCCATGGGATGTAGTGACTGCTCTGAGGACTGAGGACTGATGAGGTCTCACAGGGAAGGGCAGGGCTGAGGAAGGGGGTCACAGGATCACTCTAGAGCAGGATGTGCCTCAGCATTTCCTGGGAGGAAGTGTCTTTACAGCATAACTATACTCCCCATACCCAGAAGTACTTTCAGAGGTACGTGAGCCCAACAAAGAGCATGATGTGCCAGGGAAGAGACTGGCACTGGAGAATATCAGCTTCAAAGGGAAAAGAGGTTATATTTCTGCTGGTGGTCCAGCACCTTTGCCTTCCTGACTGCAACGCAACCAGATGTGCTCTTACAGAGGAGGCAGTGCTAAGCTCAGCAAAGGCACTGGGTTCTGCATGCAGCTCATTCATTCACTCACTAAGCATCAGTGCCTGGGGGCATACTTGAGACAAGGCAGCACGGAGGCTGAGTGAGATCATCAGTGGCAGAGGTGAGACGGATGAAGCATAGAGGTGAAACAAGTCCGCAGATGCAGTTGCTGTCTCAGGATGCTTGTTCTGATAGTTTCAGGTAGAAAACACTAACTGGTGCCTGTGTCTGTACAGCTCACTTTTCCTCCAGCTGCTGAATGTGTGCACCATATGTTTTCTAGGTCTGAGCAGTCTTTCATAACTTGCTCTGAGCAGAAGTCCTACTACAAAGCACAGAGCTGAGGGGGTGGGTTGGGTGTCTCTGGAGCAATAGGATGGGGAAGACTACAGCTTCCACCTCACCTGGGCAAACACCTGGGTGACGGAAGGATTGAGCAAGACCCCTCCAGAGATCCCTTCCTGCCTAAATCACTCTAATTCACTATGATTCCTTTACAGGGAATGCTGCAGTTTGGTCACAGTTGCTGCAATTTGGTTACTTCTACATCCTATGAACATTGTAGTAATTCTCACCAGGAATTCTATAGACACAAGGGCCCTGCTTGCCTCATTGATGTGATGAAGATCATCCAGACACCATGTAGAACATGAGTAGAAATAGGTTTTCCTTGGGGAAGTCCACCTGGCAGCCCTAGAGAGCTGTGATCTCGCTGAAGTTAGAACTCCAGGTGGATCTTAAGGTCCCTTCCAACCCTAACTATTCTACGATTCTATGACAAGAAGCCAGGTGTTTGCAGAGGTGACGTAAAATCATCGAGAGTACAAACCCTTAACATGTAAACGGCAGCTGAACATCAGAGTTGGTGGTGGCACCTGCAAATTGCAGCTGTACCCAGCTGAAGCAGCACTCTGCCGGACAGTTTGCCCTCTGCAAAATGAGCTGCTTTGAAAACAGGGCGTCTAAACCACTGCTGCTGGCCTGCTTTTGATGCACTGTGCTAAGGACTGCTCTCTTCTACAGGTGCTAGACGACAATGCTGCCCAAAACTGTGATCTCCAATCACAATTGAGTTGATACATCGTAAAGCTTCATTAAAGGAAGACTGGAGCATTAGACAGGAGAAATGTGCACAGAGCCCCATGCTCAGACACACTCATAGCTCCACGCACAAGCCTGGGTGACACTGGTGACTCAAAAGGGGCTTGTCAGGGTTTGCAGCCAGGCAGAGTGACAATCTCCATCCTTGGAAATGCTCAGATGCCACCTGGACATGGTCCTGGCTCTAGGCAGCCATGCTTGGGCAGCGGGGTGGAGAGGATAGTGGGCAAAGGTCCCCTCCAACCCCAGCTGCTCTGTGGCTACATGTGGTCCCCAGGAGAGCAGGACTGCACCAAGCAGGGGCACTCAACAGCCTCACATTGGTCCTGCGGCAGTGACTGTGGGGATAGAAACCCACAGACACACACCACCTTCAGCATCCCAACACTCCTTGAAGGGGTCTGAATTCCTAGACAGCTCTCATCCCTCATCCTCCAGCCTCTTCCTGCGCTGCACTGGCGGCTGTTGCTTTCCCAGGGAGCAGCAGATGCCTTATCCTGTTGCTCAGATGTTTCTCAGGGCTCAGCTGCTGCTGCTGCTGCTTTAATTTGGTACACTTAACACAGGCGTTTCCCAGCTTTTGAGCCTGCACAACTGATGCACCACCAGAGAGCTATTTATAGTCCTGGTGCCTCTGTGTGTGACCTGTTCCAAAACCCTCAAGACCTCCACAGCTATTGCACTTACATTGCACATTAATAACAAGAGACATCTGGTACCATGGGCCAGTTCACACACCAGACTCGTGACAAGCTGGCAACAGGGAGGACAGGTCAGGGTGGGGTTTTAGGGACTCCTTAAGGGTGAGGATGGAGGCTGCTGCCAGTAGTGGCAATGTCCTTCTGGGGTAAGCCCTGGCCTGCAGCAGCAGTAGAAAAGCAAATCAGAAGTGTCAGAGCACAACAAAAATGCTGGCAAAAGGTCATCCTGCAACAACGCATTAAAGCCCACTGTGGGGCACAATGGGGAGGAGGATGATTTTGAAGCTAAGCCAGTTTCCTTACTGTTACCCCCACACCCTTGTACTCACAGGGATGTCCAAGATGGGGGCACCTGTGTGGTCTGCCCAGGACACAAGCACCAAAATGAAAGAAGCCTGCCCAGGGACACTTAATGGTGATGCAGAGTAAAAGGCACAGTTGTTACTGAGGTTTTACCACGGCTCCTCCTTTGCTGTCTCAGGAGCTGCACGCTTCCCCCGAGTCTTGCCATTTTGTACCCCTTAGGAGCTGATGGTGATTGTGGTCTCCTGTCTCTTCACCTCACATCCCCTCTGGGAACTATTAAGACACATTCATTGCTTTCTGTCTCCTTAATGTCTCCTTCCCTTTTCCCTGTTTTCCAAACACTGTTTTTAATGGCTTCAGAGTAGCCTGCCTAAGGCTCTCACATACTTAAAACCATTCCTTCTCTGGGGTGGTGTGGAAAGCAGTAATCAGCTAATGCTTGGCTGCCAGGCCTGTGGCCACTCCTGCCACTTATTCCTGCAGGTGCTCCCATACCCACACAGACTCCATCCACACCAGTCAATGTATTCACTGCAGTTCCTTTGCAGGAAAAGAAAACCAGCACAGTATTTCCATGACGACAGGGGAAGTTAGGGCAAGGGAACAGCTGGTCACTTTTTGAACATTGGGATCAACAAAGCAGCTGGAAACTGCTATTGGAATTGGATGCAAGTCACAGCATTGCCAAACGAACCTGTTTTCTGCTATTTTTCTTGCTTCAAACAAATGCAGCTCAGGATTATTGTTAGAACCCAATAAAGGGCATGGTGTTTCTGTTACATAACAGGATTTCCTCAGAGCATTTTTGATTTTATATCACCTGATGCTTTGCTAAGCCCCAGGCCTTATGCAAAGGAAACAATGCTTAAAAAGTGGCTTGGTGACATTTCAGAGAGAAGCTGTTACAAGACCTTTATTAAGTTTGCAGATGGCAGGAACGTGGTGGCATAGCAAATAATGGCTGTCTGCTGCAGGAGGCTCTGGGTCTAAATAAATCATCACAGTCTGGTGAAATTAACTTCAATAAATAAATTACTGAAACACAACCAGAGCCGGTAATGCCAGATGTGAGATCTGCCCTGCAAAGCAAGGTTGCAGAGACTAAAGTGTGCCTGTGAATAGCACCATGAGCAATTTGTGCTGCAGTTAATAGGGATAATGCAACCCCCAGCTGTAAGCAAATGGGGTTACAGCATTAGAAACAGAGGGATCTTGCTTCTGTGCATAGCTCTGGTAGAAAAAGCACCCAGTTGCTGTCAGTATTTCCTCAGAAACAATTAAATCTACATATTCAAAGAGGTTGCAGAGATGAGCAGGGAGTGCTACAGCAGGAAGATTACCTTATGCCACACATCTGGGAGGGAGAAAGTGTCTGAGCCCTCTTGGAAGTTACAGTGCAGCAAAAGGGAAGGCTCTGAGAATCCCCTCGGACCTTTAGACTTTCCATCAGTAAGGTCTCTGCTTTGCTCCTTTTTTTCCCTGACACTGTGTATGTCTCTGTGGAGGAGGCAGTGGCAATTCCGCAGGTATCTTCTGCGGCTCTGTGTTGCGACAGACTATAAACCAAGGCTTAGGCTACAGAGTTAGTTATCTGCAGGGGTCAGGAAGAATATCCTCTCTTACCATTTATTTGCCCTGCATTTTCTGTGTTAGATCCTGCTGGCTGTTTTACCTGAGCAGGTTTAGCACAGCAGTGAGTTAAAATAACCTACTTTTGTAGGATGCTTGAATGGCGTAGGGTGGACAAGCAAACCTGAGCACACCTATGAGCTGGGATAGACCTGCACAACTGAAGGCTTTTCTTCAGGTGAACAACTTCACCTTGAAGGGCTGAAATTTTTAATTCCTCATCTTTCCAGATCTCAACACTCAGGGAATCCCTTTTGTTTCTGGGTACACAGCATGACTCGAGTGCATTAGGAACAGCCAGAGGGATGCCTTGCACCCACCTGCCTAAGCACTGTCTGTCGATCTTCCCCTCTGCAGGATGTCCACCCAGGGGGTCTATTTTCCCTCACTATTTATTTGCCAGGCCACAGATGTGTACAGTCCTGGGAGAGCCACCTCAGCTCTGCCAAATCCCTTATTGCCTGACAGCAAGAGAACAACCTCTCTGCAAGGTACAAAAGCCTCAGCACGCTGTCAAGGGAAGCGGAAGCAGGCACCTGGTTTTAGCAGACAAGTTCTGCCTGAACTTCCAGCCAAGAGCAATGCAACTTTTCCTCTCTCCCGGGGAGGAGGGGTCTAGACCCCGGACCTCGGATGTTTGCCAGGAGAACATTTATACAAGGGCTTCAGCAGCCTGCCAGAGGAGTGCCACGTGGCCAGACAGATGTTAAACAGAGCTGGTCCCCGAGGGGAGCAGTGGTGAGGACAGGGGAATCTTGGCAGCCGAGTGCAGCACAGCCCAGGACAAGGAGGAAAGCAGATAAGGCCCAAGAATCCCCCTGGGAGGATGGGACAGGACAACTGCATGGCGCTGAGGAGATGCACATGGGGTGTAGTGAAACTGCTCCACCCCTGGCAGTGTTCAAGGCCAGGTTGGACAGATCCTCGGTCTAAGGGGGGCATCCCTGCCCATGGCACGGGGGTTACAACTGAGTGATCTTAAGGTCCTTTCCAACCCAAACTATTCTGTGATTTTATGGAACAGTGAGATGGAAGCCGGCTGGACGGTGGCTGAGGACAGGAGCAGGGGTGACTCATACACAGAGGGAAGCAGGGACAGATGCTGCCACACTGCCCCAGCCTCACTGATGTATTTCTCCTTTCCCTGCATCTGTCCCAGAGCTGACTCCCCCAGCCCACACCTGCAGAGACGATGTTAGTGCAGCACGGGCTGCCCGAGGTTGGGAAGGGCAGGTTGCAGAGTTCCATCTGAAACCAGCCGGTGCAGGGAAGCTGCTCAGCATAATTGCCAAGTCGACTGACTTCTCCTTATCTCTGTTGTGATTATTTCCTCCCCCCTCCCCCCACAGCATTCCTTGAATAGCAACATTCGTTTTGGAAATTCCTCTCCTGAGTGGTTTCAGGATAGGAAACTGGGAGGATGCAGGAACAGGATGGGGACAGAGGTTGCCCCAGTCCTGTATTGCAGGCTGCCCGTGTTTACTCACATTGCACCCAACAGGGTGGCTGGGGGAAACAATACCCCAGTCCTGCTGCTGCTAAGCATTTGGTTGATGTTGTCCCATCACTTACAGTCCCTCTGTGGTTCAGCAGTTCACTGCACAGAGGTGGTGGCACAGAATAGCAGTGTACTCCTTCCATTCCCTCTGCTCCAAATCCTAACCCCTGCCCTGGCTTCAGGACCGTGCAAGGCAAAGGAGAAAGTGCATCCAATGACAGAAATACTGCAGCTCAGCAGAAGGGATCCGGCAGCAGTGCTGCCAAGCCCTTTAGTATGATTTGCTTCCTTTGGTGGCCACCATACTCCATTTTGTGTTATTGCCCACTAAGACATTCACAGTTGTGCTGGCTGAAGGAAGCCATGCACAGGATAAAGCCATGCCACAGCATATTCAAACCACCTCCCCATCTCTGAAGGTGGAAGGAGCGACATACAGGTCAGACACAACGTACATGCAGTGAGTGTGTACCTCTTGCTGTCAAGAGACCACGCAGATGTCTGGATGCCAGTCAGGCTGGAGGCACTGTTGTGAGAACACCCAGAGTCTGACTGCCACAAAGCTGTGCTGCTTCCAGCAGTCTGTGGGCTTTTTCCTCAGCCACTGAAGCACTTCATCCATTTACAGTGAGAGAGCACGTCCTTTGAACTGTACGTAGACTGACCCCATCAGGTGAGCAAGAGAAGGAAAACAGCCTGCAGGATGTGGAAAAAGCCGAGAAGCATGGGGAGGGATAAGAGGCTGGAAATCCTTGGTCACGCCCACACCCTCACCTGCCCGAATACTGCATTATGCTGTAGGTCCACACAATGTCTGTAGCCACATCTATGTGTATCTTACCTTGGATCTACCATACCTGGCAAAACATCAGCCTGAGGATCATGTACGGCTCTGTTCATGTATGGATTTCCTCAAGGTCTGAGCATACAAAAAGGCAGCAGAGACCACAGAACAGAGAATAAGGCAGCTGGGCTAGGGAGCTGCCATTTTTTATGGCTCCAGTCAAATCAGGGTAGTTGTGGAGGGTCAAACCCTCCCACAGAGAGCAGTCCTGTGGGTCAGTGCACAGAAGAGAAACAACACCCTGCACACCACCAAAATCCTATGGCAGAAAAATGCTGAGTTGCAACATTTTTTGGGTGACCTCCAGGAAATAAATTAACCTCGCTTCACTGCAAGCACAGAGATTTACATACATATTGCGACACAGCTGATGGGTCCTGTAAACTGCGGCTGTACTGCGGAGAGGACCTCCGACTGCTGTGGCCCCAATGGCAGGCCCTGCTGATGTTCAGGCAGATGAGGCAAGGAGACTGCTTGCAGGTGACAGGAGGTCAACGCAGCTTGGCTACAGCTTTGTGAGTGAGGCGAAGTGTGAAACCAGCAGGTTAAGGCCAATGGCCCCTTAGAAGCAAGGTGCTCACGGCCAAGAAGGGTGGCAGGGGATGGCAGCAGCAGTGCCTTGGGAAATGGATGCTGGACAGGTTTTTCCTCCCTGCACTTTATTTGGGTTAGCAGTTCTGCAGTGCACCCGGCCGGACACAGCACATGGGCTTTCCCAGAGCAGTTCCATGTTTCAAGCACAGCTTGCTCCCACCACACCAGTATGTGCACAGCACTTGCTGATCTCAAAACAGCACACTTAAGGAATGCTGGGGGACTTCCCCGCATCCTCACAGCTCCGCTTGTCACCCAGACCTGCTGCCCAAGGTGGAGACAATGAACCTGTAAAGTGAATCTGTTCACACAGTCTGTGAGTGGCGACTGAGTAACATGTAAGACTGAAGCCCACCTTGAATGCTAACAAGGTTGACAGTGCTTGCATGACTCTCTGGGTCAGAGAAGGGCAATAGCCTCTCCATTTCTCACTGGCTTGGCTTTGGTTCCTTGCACATCCTGAGCAGACACCCCAAATCTCTTTTGGCTCTCAAATCAACGAGGTCTGAGCCAGTGTGTACCTGGACACAGGAGACTGCACACTAGCATAGCCCTCCCCAGCTCATGGTAAGAGCACAAGCAGTTACACTGGGAGGAAAGTAAGAGGATTTTCTTGCTGTGCAGAGCACTGTTCTTGAGGTGGGCCCCATTCTGCACATTTGACTGTCAGGAAAACCAGTCTGATCCTCCCTTTGAGGTTTTCCCTGCTCTCAGGGTAGCATTCCCCTCCCTGCTCCACGGATCCTCTAAGTGTGCCATGCCGGGCCCCTGCGGCATGGAGATGCTGACTCACGCCCGCAGGTTGCCATGGAAACGGCAGTCCTCATCCATGAAATGACGTCATCATCCCTTCTGGAAACCCACTGCTGCCAGACACGGAAAAAGCCATCCGTAGGCTGCGCACCGCCTGGTCAGCATGGCTCCGACCAGCCGCATTCCCAGCTTCAGGAAACCCTTCATTTCCCTCTGCTGGATCCAGCCCGCCACAGGCTCAGGGAATGGGTTTCATCACTGCTTCCCCATGCAGTCAGACAGCATATAGTGCCTCCTCTCCCAGAAAACCCTTTCCAATGGGCACTCGTCTCACTCCGGTCCCTGTGTGCCCAAGGAGGAATATGTGCATGGGAATGTGGATGTATGCATATACTTTACTGTTGCCTGGGCAAAGGGTTGCCATTGGAGAAATGCTGTTTGGACACGAGGGAAAGCTGCTTCCCTTCAAGGGGGTGCAGACGGGGACCAGGGGGTTGGTAGAGTCTTTGGTCTTGGAGAGACCCCAAACCCGAATTGATAAGGCTCGTAACAACCAGATCTGATGTTGGGGTTAGCCTGCTTTAAGCAGGGGATATGTTAGGAGCACTCCAGAGCTCCTTTCTAGTTTAAGTGTTCCTCTGGTTTCCTGTTAGTATGAGCCAGCTGGCTGTCCAAATCTCACAGGACCTCTAAAGAACATGTCGGTGAAAGATCCCCATTCTCTATGTTTGGGACTGTAACTAGCACAACACATAACTGAGCATCCCTCCGCTGCAGCAGCTAGATGCTGCCTGAGTCATTTGTGCCACTTCACCACTGCAAAGATGCACATCACGTCCTGCTGAGTGACAGTTCTCTGGTGCCAGTCACAGCAAACCTGCCAGCAAAGAGGCCATCATGAGGGTCCATGGTTTAGCCTGCTGGCCTTCCACAGAGAGACAAATGAGAAACAATTGTTCCACCGTATGACGGCATGGGCAAGAAAGAGAAGTGAGTCACAGTGGCTGCAAAAGCCACTGCAGGATCCGCCAGATTTAGAACCTGAGGTGGATCATTAACACCAGGTGGATTTAGTCTTGGCTGCCTCTGGCAAGGGTCCATGAAATCAAATCTGCAAACGTGGAGGGAGAGACAAAAGGCCACAAAGCAACACCCCCAGGGGTTGAGGCTGTGGAAAGGCAACCTCCTACAGACAATTATCATAGAATCAAGGTTGGAAAAGTCCTTGAAGATCATTAAGTCCAGCAATTCATCTCAGAGGCAGCGTTAGGGCAAACTGAGTCCTCCCTTCCCCTAGTCCTGCCTAAAAACACAGCAGATGAGCAGAGGCAGTGCTGGATTAGGCTCTGCCTTCAGAACAGTGGTCGTTGGGAAGTGGTCTGGTGAAAGCAGCATCTGACCCTGTGCCCTGGGCTGGCTCCTGTTGGTGTGCCCCAGGCTAAGCTGCAGCACTCTTCACCCCTGTACACTACCACAGGCTCACCTCATGCACAGACCTGCCTGGGGCCAGAGACCGAGCCCAGCCCTTCACCCATCCTCCAGACCCTCTCAGCTACCAGGCAAAGCCTTTCTGCATCAGCAGTCCCTCCTGCTTTATCTCCTGCACTGCAGCAGTGCCACATGGGAACAGCTCTACCCCAACTCACCTGACCTTCATTCCCTGCCCAGAAGCTGACTACTCCCTACCTTGCTTCTGCATTGGACTCTCAACGGCAGGAATCTCAGCCCAGTCCAGCTTTGGTTTCCCAGGGATGCCGGAGCAGATGGAGATGCTGGGTGTAATTCATTACTCATGCAGATTACGCATTCCCGATTGACTGACACCCCCCAAAAAATGAACACCCATCTGTGCTCACATTTAAACGTAGAAATGTTTTTCAGACCTGGTGTTAATAAAGGTTTCTGATTTGCATTTGGGAGAGCAAGAAGAAAACTAGAGGAGAAGAGGGGAGTAGGTTCTTAAATAAGCAAATCTTTGTCATAAACACGCCTGGATAGCTCTTGAGTCCTCTTGGATCTGAGTGCAGAGAGAAGACAGATGTTGCCAATCCTCTGCTGTATTAGCTGGTGATCCAAAATTTGTGCCTGGACCTGATTAAACTGAAATCCTTCTCTTTTATTTTCCCCAAAGCATTCCATCTATAGTAATATGAATGCATGAGACAAATGAGTCCAAAGAAGAAAAAGATCTTGCATGTTCTGACATTTCTGGACAAGGAATAATTACCTACAGGAAAAACTTCAAACCGAGGTCCATATCCTAAGACTAAAGTCCCATATCTTCCATCCCCCTACTGGGTTATTTGTAAGTGAGAGCAAACACAAAAGCCAGAACAAAGGGAGAAATTTAATTACTTTGGTTTGTGAATTCTGGTTGGAGAAATAGAAGAGAAACAAGCTCCTTTGTTAGCGAAGGCTGTGGCTTCTTTTGTGAGCGGCTTCCATGTGGTCACTGGTTGCACATGAGTAAGTGATTATCCTGTTTCAAGTAACTTCCAGGAAACTCTGAAAAAGCACCAGCCATAATGACATTGCAATGTCTTAACAAATCAGATTGCTAACCCCTGCTGTCAGAGTTACAGTATTGCTGGGACTGCAATAAAAAATAAGGGCAGAGCCATAAAAATCCTCCTTTAGGGGAAATAAGTGACTTCTGCTAATGCTTAACTCCATGGGCTGCTGTTGCACTAACAGCTCAGAGCAAAGAGTGCTCCAATAACCCCTGCTCCACTAACATGAGATGGCACAATAGTCAGAAACCCACCCAGCAGAAAACATGGAGAGTGCAATACTGAAAACACGGTGTGGCCAAGTGTCCCAGGCCTCCAGACAAAGCAACACCTAGCAGAAGCAAAAAACATAAAAACAAGCCAAAGGACACCAGGCAGTGCCAACACCCTTCTATTTTGACTGCGAAGGAAACAGGCTGTATCACAAGACCCACCCTAACCTGTAACATGCATGCCAGAAGCAACGGCCCAAGGAGGAAGCAAAAGGGACAGTGCTGCTGACACCCTGCACACCAGTGCAGCTCTCGCGGCTGACCCATCGAGGCAATGACTACTTAGGCAATGCCAGCAAGCTGTATAGTGGTCATTCCAGTGCCTAACACATAGCAAAAATCTTGCCTGCCACCTTCTGCCAGCATGCCTGCACACTCTGGTGTCTCTGACTAAAAGCTTGGGTTCCCACTGGTCTGACAAACCACAACCTTGACAGGTCCAGAGGGTTGCAAAAGAATCTTTCTTGCACTTTGCCAGCAGCATAGCCAATTTGTCTTACTACAATGCATCACCTCAAACTGCTTTTTAGACTTACAGAAACGTAAGAGTCTCCAACACCCCTCCACTGGGCTGACTGTGGTTTTCCTCATACAGCCAGTAAGCAGTTTGCATTATTCACATTGAGAATTACATGTGGTCCATGTTCAAGTGCATGTTCACAGTCCTATCCAGCAGCTCCACCTGTCACTTTCCGGTCTGGACAGATGCTCAGGTTATTCCTCCCTCACCTGTGTGTACCAAGCATCGCTGGCATTGTTACTTGCTGAGCTTTGTGAGCACCCAGGTATCCCAGTCCTCCCATTTAGAGAGGTACTCCAGACTGAGTCTCTGCTTTTCACTATGTCAGCCACTCCCTCATAATGGCTATTTCCAGCACTGTAAAAAACCAAGAGAAGTATGTAAATACACATGTATGCACACCATATGTGTCTGCGTATATAAAATTCCTGTTTTCTAGAACTAAATCTTTTATCGCAGACAACTGTTGCTACACTTCTCCTGGTTTTGGTGTTTCCTGGCAGAGAAAGACTTTTATTAAAAGCAATAAAGCAAAAAATTTCCAGTCTACCAAAGAGGAAAACAACAGGAACTAGATTTTTCCATAGGGTCTTACCTGTAGACCCCTTGTGATGCTTATAATAATTTCCCTGGTCAAACTTTGAATAGCAGGTTTCTCCTGAGGCATGAAGCTGTTGATAATTTATGTAAGCAACTGAAAAGTAGAAAGGTTAATTATTTATGAAATGGTTACCATAGTCTTTTTCTCAACATTTGCTATCATGCACCATGACGACAAACTGTAACTATGCAATGCATCACTGGATGTATCCTTGGTGGGTTTACCTTGGTTTTCATTTTTACCCACCAAAGGTGTCTACAGAACTTTTACAGATGATGGATGGTTCCTTATCCCTCTTTTTGTTGCACTCATAAAGGCTCAGCAAAAGCACAGCAAACTGATGCCTGAAGCTGAAAGGTGAAAGAGGTTGTACTCGTCACAGGGAACCACAAGCAGCATAGGTATTTGTTGTAACATTTTTCTTGGTTAAGGCATGTGAATGATAATGCAGCACTGCCTTCAGAAAACAGCCATGCTTTTGGTTGTGGAGGGGTTGATTCCTGGGCAGAGCATGGGGTGCTTTGTCATGGTGCTATTTCTGAGAGGAACATCAGGATGAAGACAGTCCAAGCTCAACTCTTCATGCTCCAGATGGCCATGTGGGGCTGGGAGAGAGGAGAGGCTCCCTTATATGCACATATCACTGCAGGGATACAAAATGCTTCGTTAAATGCCAGCAATGAGTCTCTATGACCATTCTCGGATCTTCTGTTGAGTCCCTGGCCTCTCTTTCTTGCCATGGTGATATTGCCTGTCCAACAAGTACAGAAGTGGTCAGGGGTCTGACACTGGATGCAACCTGCCCTTTTGGTACAAGCCAGGAGAAAGCTTTCCTAAGGGCTACAGGTAAAGGAAGAAGGCTCTGTACAGCATTTTCGTAACAGTGCTGGAGCTCTGGAAAATTTGTTCTCAGCAAATTATTGTTTAGAGGAACAACAACAAAAGCCCAGCAAACCTGCAATGACAGCAGAATTATGAGAATATTGAGGTCAGGAGGGACCTCCAGAGGTGCCCAGATCCAAACCCATGCTCACAGCAAGGGCAGCTTCAAGAACTTGCACAGCCAAACTGGGAAATCCCAAAGGTCTCCACTAGGTCCCCCATCCATTCTGTGCATGGATAGGGACAGCATGAGGAGGTGTCATGGCCAAGGTGCACTGGGAGCTGCCATGGGTGTTCACTTCTATCACCTTAGGACCACCTCCAGCCCCTGCCACCTCTGAGCTGAGCTGCTTTTGCATGCTTTGCCCTGGTCTGAATGAGAAGAACCAAATGGAAACCCCCCATAGGCTCCATCACCAGCACTGCTGGGGGCCAGAACCATTCAGGTGAGACAAGCTGGTCAAAAGCAACAGCAGCTGAAGTTGCTCCATCAAGTGCAAAACATGTCCTATGGTACACAACTGAAACTGAACCTCTGAGAAATGCCTACAGCTTCTCATGTTGTGACAAGTGAAAGATATTCCTGCTTAGGTGCAAATACCTGCTGAATCTGCCTTTGTTAGGGACATGGGTGCAAGCTGACACACCTTGGCAGCCTTGGCATGGCATTCCGGTCTTGGCAACAAAGGCAAGTCAGAGACATCTTTGCTTTTACTGAATGTCAAGTGCCTTACTTCTCTCCCTTTTCCAGGAAGAACTGGCCTTTCCCCCACTCAGCTTGGGGTCCTGGACGTAAGAACAGTAAGGGAATGATTCCAATAGATGGGTATTTTCAAGACTCAGCCTCTGACTTCAGTCTCTGTGAGGTGGACATTCTGTGTGCTTCTCAGTGACAAGATGCTTGCGGATCACCTGGAGTATGGTGTGCAGTTCTGGTGTCCTCAACATAAAAAGGACATGGAGCTGTTGGA
>NDXB01022656.1:0-16615 GCA_002631895.1 Agapornis roseicollis
GGGGGTGCACAGTAAGGTGTGTGGTGGGAAGGAGGGCTGTGCACCCCGGTTTTGGGGAGGTGCAGTGCACCGTGGATGTATCAGAGGGTGCTTTGGTTGGGAGCCCATTGCCATGGGGGTGCAGAGCTGAGGGTCCCCAGGGCATTGGGTGACACACGTTTTGGGGTGCTATGTGCCAGACCTAAGGCTGGGAGGGGGTGGGTTGGGGCTCTTTGCAGTCGGGTGCATGTCTGGGGAGGGCATTGCATGCACAAGGGGGGAAATACCCCTGTGAGCCCCCATTCTGAGGTGGGCACCGCACTGATTACACGTGTCCCATGCCAGGGTCGGGGTCCCCAGGGTGCCCAGGGGTAGGAATAGGCCTGTCCCTTTGCAGCCAGCCATGGGCAGGGTTGGGGGTGGTGTGGGGGGCAAAGGGCTCACAAACCCTTCATCAGTGGGGCTGGGGTAGTGTTGGGGGCTGCTGCATAAATAGGGTGCTTGAGGGGCTACCTCAGGCCCCCAGCTGCAGCACAAGGCTTGACCTAAGCAGGTAGATGGGATTTGTCCCCAAGGAAGGGGCCAGGCAGCGCTGCCAGCCCTGGCAAAGGTGCAAGGAGCACCCCCAGAGCCCCAGGGGTGCCAGTTGGGAAAGCTGGCACCTCCATCCAGGGGGTTTGGGATGCTGGAGCCAGCCCAGGCATAAACCCCTCTCCCAGCTCTACAGAAATCAGGTGTTTAAGACAGCGCGGAGGCAGAGGGGAGAGATTCCCATTGTGAATGTCTTTTAATATGACTGTGGGCTGCACAAAGAGCCGTGGTTGCTTAGCAAATGGATCCAGCCAGCGCCGCTCCCAGCCCGGCTTCACCTGAGCTCTAGGAATTGCTGCTGCCACCGGGCGAGGATGGGCCAGGGGACCCTTCATGAACAAGAAAAGGCCTTGGATGAAGCTTTCCAAGCTGGGGTGGGGGGGGCCCTGGGAGGGATGTGTAATGGGAGAGATGATCCAGGCAGTCATCTGTGTCCTGCTGAGCATGATGAGGTTGTAATTCTCATAAAGGGCAGAGGATTTGCTTGTCTTTGGTATTCCTAGAATCCACAGCGAGAAGCAGCCTGGCCTATTTTACAGCGGGCAGGAAACATATGATGTGATTTAGTGGGATTAAGAGGTCTGAGGGATCCTAATTTCCCCACGGAGGGATGCAGGGATGGCCAGTGTGGGAAAGGGCAGACAATGGCTGTCGATGGCTGATGGGGCTCTTCTGCATGGATGCTGCTCCCACCATAGAAAAGCGTGCCAGGAGAAGTAACAGGTACCATTCCCATCCACTAACAGGGACCTGTGGCACAGGGACATGCAGGGATGAACCCCGGGCTGCATGGTAGATCCTTTAGGTTGTTTTCCTGCAGTGCAAAGTAATAAAAGGCTCTTCCCAACTTGTCACCCTGCTATTCTCTGCGGGGGTTTGGGATTGGGCTCTTGGGAGGTGCCTGGCGCTGTGCTCTGGGGTGGGTAAATCAGCGTATCCGCAGTGCCAGGCTTTTGGCTGGGGTGGGATGAGGGAGCAGAGCAGCTCTGCAGAGCGATGCCCCATGCTCGGGCCAATGCAGAGGGTTGCATTTCCCCACCCAGAGTCCAGATCCCAGCATCCCCCATCCCAGCCTCCATCCCTGGAGGCAGCCCAGTTGGTGGCCATGTCACAAGGCGCAGAGCAGAAATGTCATGGAGAAACTGAGGATGTCGGTGCTTGGTTTGATGGGTTTTGATGTTCAGCTTCTCCCAGTAGGAACCGATTTTTCCAGGACGTGGTGATCCATGGCACTTCCCCAAATGTCCAGGCATGGGAGCGCCAGGCAGCCAGTTTTAGGGGGAGATGTTGTCTGCAGCCATGTACAGAGGGAGCTGGGAATGCCAGCTCGTGCTCTTGATCACGCAGCCGGGAGTGGATGCCCTTTGAGACTGCGCCTGCTCTCTTATCAGCCTGACCCTGCCCATGCTGCTCCCACCACCGTGCACCAGCTTCACCCCGAAGGCCAGGATTCTGCCTGGGATTCACTCGTGCTGGCACCTGACACGCGGTGCTCTGGGAGGTTTGAGGGTCGGATCCTGCGGGATGCTGCGTTCCCTCCATGCATCTCCCAGAGCTGACTCCCAACTGGATCCTGGCAGAGCCATTTGCCAGTTAGCGACAGCAGCGCTGTGCTGTGCAGCCGGATCCTGCCCTTCCCACAGCTCCAAGGAGCCAGCCTGCAGGAAGCTGCCACGTTTTCCTCTGTCTCCTGCCTGCGGACACGTGCGGTGCCAAGGCTGGGTGCTGGTGTGGGTGCCGGCAGGGTGGTGGGAGATGCCGGTTGCTCCTCGCAGGCAGGTGCTGCGCTGTTGTGCTCCAGGCTTTGGGGTTGTGCCGGCTGCCACGCACTTTCCACATCCTTTGACATCAGTGCAGGATGGCAACAGCAGCGCCGAGGCTGAGGCAGCCTCAGCGTTGAGCAGGAGGAGATGCTGACAGCAATTTTCCACTCCATGTTTGGTACCAAAACCACAAGTAGGTGATGGAGGCAGAGGGCAACAGCCCCGGCTCCTGCCTCCGGGGCTCAGCAACTCTCCTCTGCCCCCGAGGCTTGTTTCTAGCCCGAGGCTGCTGCGTGCTGAGGGATGGGAACCAGCTGTAGCTGATGCATCAGGCCAACGGGGGGTTAAAGCGGCTGTGGAGCTGAGGGTGGAGCGCACGGAAACAGGAAACGTCGCCTCGCTCCGTGTCACCATTACTGGAACTTGCTCCCTTCAAGGTTTGTTTTCACTTGCAAAATGAAACCAAGCGAGGAGGAGCAAGCCCCTCATCCCTCGGGATGCTCCCGCACACAGATACGTGTCCCCCCTGCAGCAGGGGGGACGGTGAAGCAGTGCCAAAGCTGGGTGCTCATGGAGCAGGTTCTCTTGCCGTGCCTCGGTTTCCCACCCAGCACAGCAGAGGCTGTGGTTTGCTCTTGCTCCGTGCTGGGCTGTGGGTTTGCAGCTGCAGGAGCCTGTGTTGAAGCAAGAAAAGCAAACAGAGGGGCCAGGCAGGGTTTGGTGGTTGGGGGAGGAAGGGTTCTGCCAGCCTGTGCCCAGGCAGCCAGGAAGCCCCCAGCATCCTGGCCTGTACCAGCACCAGTGCTCAGTGCAGGACCAGGGCAGTGACTGTGCCCCTGCACTGGGCACTGGTGAGGCCGCACCTCAAATCCTGGGCTCAGCTCTGGGCTCCTCACTGCAAGAGAGACCTTGAGGGGCTGGAGTGGGACCAGGGCAGGGCAATGAAGCTGGTGCAGGGCCTGGAGCCCAAGGGTGATGGGGAAGGGCTGAGGGAGCTGGGGGGTTCAGATGGAGAAGAGAAGGCTCAGGGAGGACCTGATGGCTCCCTCCAAGTGCCTGAGAGGAGGATGGAGCCAGGAGGGGCTGGGCTCTTCTCCCAAGGAACAAGGGATGGGCCAAGAGGGAGGTGAAGGGGTGCTGGGTGCCGGGTGCCATGTGCATCCCGTTCCATGTGCATCCATCTGGAGGGACAATGGGTTGCAAAGCACTGTCCTTTGCACCCCAGATACCACTTCTGCTACTCACATCTGGGTTTGGGATACGAGGAGAATCCCTTTACTCCGGGTTCATCCTCTTGATTTTGTGGGTATGTCTGGTTGTGGTGTGATGTTAAACCATGTCCTCCAATGAGCAGCATCCATGTGTGTTCACATTCCCAGCCTGGGGAGGAAATTCAGCACTGCCTTTGCAGTCTCACGGCGCTGGGGAGCAACTGTCCTCTCTGCTGTGACATGGGGACTACCAAGTGTAAGGGGTTAATAGGAGCTTGGGGAGGGGGTGCATTTTCCACATGATGGAGCAGGTCAGGTTGTGGCCGCTTGGCATTTCCATCACTTCCTCCTTTTACATCCCTTTTTCTGTTCCTGCGCACGGGGCTGCCAGCCTCTGAACCTCCCTAGCAAGCCAAAAGCACACGTGGCACCTCCACAACACGCTTCATTGTTAATATAACCCCTGGGCCCATTCCTGAGGATGGATGTTCCCTGCAGCAGGAGATCCACAGGGTGATGGCAGCCGTGTCCTTTGGCACAAGCATCCCATACAAGCTCCTACACATCCAAGCCCATCCAGTCATGCCCATCCTTTGCTTCCCCAGATTAATTCCCTGTTTCTTCCCTAGTTGCCGAAGCAGCAATAGGAAGAGCTTGGTGGTGGGCACCCCCTCTCCGACCCTCTCACGGCCTCTCTCCCCGCTCTCTGTGCCAACAGGTAAGGGATGTCCCAAGGGATGGGTTGAGCATCTCCTAAACTTACCTGGCCGTTTTGGAGGATAACACTTCTACTTCTGCAGCACCTTGTCAGCAGCAGCAGGAGTTACCAGCTCCTGGCCATGGGTGCCTTTTCCAGGAGGGAATAACATGGGAAGCGATTTACGCACTCATTCCTGTGACGGGGCACCCATGGCATGCGGGGCATCACACTGGGGTGGGTATTGGGGTGACTTTTCCCCTTTCTCCCCATAGCTGGGAGCAGCCCCTTGGACAGTCCACGGAACTTCTCTGCCAGCACCTCCATCAACTTCCCATTCGCTCGCAGGTGAGCTCCTGCCCCCCTCCCAGACCTGTAGTATTCACTGATGATGATAACCCCCCAGCTGGGGCTGTTCTGCTCATCTCAAGTGGTTTGTTCTGATTGTTTGTCCCCTTTTTCCTCCCTGGTTTTTGGTCTGCTGCTGTTTGCTCTGCTGTGACACCGGTGCCTCCAACCACTCCAGCCATGCTCCTCGGACTGACAGGTACTAGGGATAGGCTGGAGGTGCATTCCGGGGATGTATCTGCTCCACATCACACAGCCCTTCTTTGTGTGCATCCCTTGGCAGGATATTCTGCTCTGAGACCAGGCTCCCTGCAGCTCTGGGAGCAGAAATATCCCTGCTCCCACCATAGTGACCCCAGCCATGAGCTCAGACCTGCTTTGAGAGCTCCCAATGGGTGCTCATCCATGCTCCCATGGATGCTCAGGTCCCTGCAGAGGCAAATCTTCCTGCATCCCCTCCCCACCCTGCGCTGCTGCAGAGGCAGATGCCAGAATCCTGTTTAACAAATGAATTAAGGACACACATGGGAGGGGGGGAGCAGCTGATTTAACCCATCGATCCTCACATGGAAAAAAGCTGGAGGCTCAGGGATGGTTTTCACACCAAATACACAGTGGTGCCAGTGCCGGATCCAGCACCCTGCCTGCTCCTGCTGTCCTTGGCCCTGCACGGGAAGCAGCAGCAGGAGGTGAAGGGCCTCATCTTGACCTGGACGTTACCCCATCCATTAGAAACATCTCCAAGAGGAAGCATTCGCCTGCGCAGGAGTAGTTCCCTTCCTGTTTATAACCGGGCTCCGCTCCACGGTGCCTGTTGTCTCAGAATGGGTCCTGAGCAATGCTGATGTCTCATAGAACAATGTCCCGCAGGGTGGATTTTGCTCTAAATCAGATTCTTGCAGGTTGTTGGGGTCTTTGTCTCCGTCTGAAACAGCCACCCCAGCACTGTCCCTCCACCTCACTGGTGGGGTTGCAGAACATCCCCCCTCACCTCCAAACCTCTCTTATTTCACCCTATTTCAGGCCATTCCAAAAAGAGGTTTCAGGGCTTTATTATTCAAGCCAAACCTGCACCCTCTTCCCCATCCTTATCGCTCTGACATTATTTATTTGCATTTAGATGTTGTTGGTTGTATTTGTATTTAGATGTTGTATATGACCGGCACATTTGCACTCACAGGGCTGATGGCAGAAGGTGGTCACTGGCTTCACTACCCTCCTCTGGCTATGGGACCAACACCCCCAGCTCCACTGTCTCGGTAACATTTGCTTTCTCATGGTAGCAGGCAAGAAGAACCCAAAACTCTTGATTTTTGGTGAAATGCCTCTCAAGCCTGTTGGTTCCTAGGCAGCTCCTCTGTTTCCTAGAAGACCATGTGGTTTAGCTGCAGCGTGCTTCCCAAATGGGTGTTTAAGAGAGCTGTAGAGCTTGTCTAGCAGCTTACAGCATCCCTAAGCACTAGAGCATCCCTGGGCATTACAGCATCCCTGGACATTGCAGCATCCCTGAGTGTTACAGCATCGCTGGGCATTGCAGCATCCCTGAGCACTAGAGCATCCCTGGGCATTGCAGGATCCCTGGACATTGCGGCATCCCTGGGCATTATAGCACCCCTGGACATTGCAGCATCCCTGAGCACTAGAGCATCCCTGGGCATTGCAGGATCCCTGGGCATTACAGCATCTCTGGACATTGCAGCATCCCTGGGTGTTACAGCATCCCTATGGAGCAGAGGTCAAGTGCACACAGGGCACATCCCAACTGCGCAGGGATATGGCAAGGCAGGAGCTACCCAAGAATGCTGCAGATACAAGGAATGGGGTTCAGTGGAGCCAGACTTGGAGAGCTGTGGGGTTTGGGGTGGAGCGGGCAGTGCAGATGTCCCCGAGCTGGCCTTACCATCTGTATTTCTCATTGCCAAGCACAGAGCTTGCTGCCTGACAGCACTTCCAGGCTCCTAAGAGGCTCCAAGGGGTATTTTCCTGCCAGACTTGCTGGTTTCCACCCCCTGACAGGAAGCAAGGCTGCGTCTCCTGATCCCCATCATCTCTTCCCTCTTTCCAGTCATCTTCATCCTCCCAGGAGCGCCTGCACCAGCTGCCGTACCAGCCCACCCCCGACGAGCTGCATTTCCTTTCCAAGCACTTCCGCAGCACCGAGAGCGTCATGGATGAGGAAGGGCGGCACTCGCCTTGCCTGCGCCCCCGGTCCAGGAGCCTGAGGTACAGCACCCACCATGAGGAGCAGCCCTGGTGATGCCAGGGGGATGGCACAGCCAGAGCATCCTCTGCCCTCTCCTGAGCTGTTCCTGACGTGTTCCAGTCCTGTTGAACCCATCCCAAGGTTTTCTCCTGGCTGGGGTAGTGAGAAGATATGGCTTGAGGGTGTAGATGCCCCATCCCTGCGCGTGTTCATGGTCAGGTTGGATGGGGTTCTGAGCAGCCTGATGCAGTTGAAGATATACCTGCTTATTGCATGGGGTTTGGCTCAGATGGCCTTCAAAGGTCCCTTCCAACCCAAACCATTCCACGAGCATCAATGGTTCTATGATCCTAAGCTCTGTGAGTTTGGGCATTAGGGTCTGGATCTCCACATCTCCTCAGCTGTTGGGATGTGCCATTTCTCTCCTGGCAGCAGACAGCACCTGAGAGCGAGGTTTCCTGGGGCTGGAGCTGGAGAAAGTGGGGTTTGCTCCAAAACAATTGGTTTGCAGCTTCTTGCTCTGTAGAGCCTGGGAGAGGTGAGGGTAAGAGAGAAGCTGTGTTCGATGAAGGTCCCTGCATCCACCATGGGTTGGTTAGGGTTTGTGTTGCTGGTGAGCTGCAAAATGAGCAACGGTGGCAAAAATCAGTGGGATCCAGAGGAAGGGAAGGATGAGCTCGTTCTTCAAAGCCAAGTGACTGATGCATCAGATTCTGAGCTCTGGATTTGCAAGTGGCTTGAGTTTGGAGACCTGGGTTTGTGGGAGGTTAACCTTCCCTGGACCAGATCCATTCAGGATGGAAGGGATGCTGCTGGAAGCGGTGGCTGCACTCAGATGAGCTTTAACCACTTGGGATAGGTGTTAGAAGGAAGGAACAAATTGCTCTTCAGGTGTAGCAGCTATTTGCATAGATGTAAATGATTTGGATCTCATAACACAATTGGTTTCCTCCTTCTTCAGCCCTGGGCGGACGAGTGGAATGTTTGATAATGAGGTTGTGATGATGAACCATGTCTACAAGGAGAGGTTCCCCAAGGTAACTGCTCGGAATGCGCGCCTAGGGACGTGTGTTCCCAGGCATCACCATCCAGATGATCCTTGAGGTCCCTTCCAACCTGGTATTCCTTGATTCTGCCTTGCAGGCCACGGCCCAGATGGAAGAGCGCCTGCAGGACACCATCACCAACTTCTCCCCAAGCAGCACGCTGCCGCTGGCAGATGGGGTGCTGGGCTTCATCCATCACCAAATCATCGAGCTGGCCCGTGACTGCTTGGCAAAGTCCCAGGGAGCTCTCATCACCTCCCGCTACTTCATGGAGCTGCAGGAGAAGCTCGAGAAGATGCTCCGGGATGTGAGTACGGGGCAGTTCCCTGTCCCATGTCCTCCTGAGGCCACCAAGCGATGCCTGACTTGGGGTCTCCCCCATGGTAGGCTCAGGAGCGTTCAGAGAGCGAGGAGGTGAAGTTCATTGACCAACTGGTGAGGAAGCTGCTGATCATTATCTCCCGTCCTGCTCGCCTCCTGGAGTGCCTGGTGAGACATGGCAGCTCTTTTTGACATGGAATCGTAGAATGGTTTGGGTTGGAAAGGACCTTAAGATCATCCAGTTCCAAACCCCAGCCATAGGCAGGGACACCTCACACTAAACCATGGTACCCAAGGCTTGGTCCAACCTGGCCTTGAACACTGCCAGGGATGGAGCACTCACAGCTTCCCTTGGGCAACCCATTCCAGTGCCTCAGCACCCTCACAGGAAAGAATTTCTTCCTTAGATCCAATCTAAACCTCCCCTGTTTCAGTTTGAACCCGTTCCCCCTTGTCCTGTCACTACAGTCCCTAATGAAGAGCCCCTCCCCAGCATCCTTGTAGCTCCCCCTTCAGATACTGGAAGCTGCTCTGAGCTCTCCACACAGCTTCTCTTCTCCAGGCTGAACTTTCTCAGCCTATCTTCATACAGGAGATGCTCCAGTCCCCTGATCATCCTCCACCCAGAGAGGAGGCTTGCCATGAAACACAAGGCATCTTCTCACCACCTTGCCTGGTCCACAATGGGAACCACTGCTCCTCACCATCCTGGCCAGGCTGTGGCAAGGAGCTAAGACCAGCCCTAGCATTCCAGCAGTATCTCACAGAGGAGAAGCTGGGTTTCCCTAGTGGAGCAGGGAGAAGTGAACTTCTTGGGAAGTTTTATCATCCATTTCAAGGGTGGTTTTTTGGCTGTTGCACCTCACCTTTGAGCTGTGGTTCCTGCAGCTGGAGGAAGGAGCCATGTCAAAGCATGCTCCTGGTGTGGTCTCCTTGGCTTCCCCTCCAAGGCCAACTCCTGAGGCTACAGTTCTTTGCCATCAACTCGTTCCATGGGGAATGATGGGGGAACAATGCTAGAAGCAGGAGCAGTGCTCAGCTTTCCCCTGCACGCATCCAGAGCCTGTCCCCAGTTACAGGTGGCACCCGCAAGGCTTCAAGGAAAGGTTTAACTTCCCAAAGCCTCTCTCCTAAGCTGTGTGTGGTTTTCCCCATCCAGGAGTTTGACCCGGAGGAGTTTTACCACCTCCTGGAAGCTGCAGAAGGACACGCCAAAGTTGGCCAGGGAATAAAGACCGATATCCCCCGATACATCATCAGCCAACTGGGGCTCGTCAAGGACCCACTGGAGGGTAGGGAAGTGCTTAGGTTGGTGGCCCCAAGGTCTGCAGTGGTATGTGGACTCCCAGTTTGGGCCACTGGTGAGCGTGAATCGGCACTGGGAGGTGGCAGAGGAACCAGCAGAGCTGTGCTGGTGTCCTAGTGTGGGTCCCAGCAGGACCAGGATGATGGTGTCCAAGGCTCCTGGCCAGCCCCACATCCGTCATTACTGCTTCCAGCACGTTCATCAAAGCAGATTAAGCTCAAAATCCATAGGAAACCACAGCCTTGTGGGAGAACCGTAATCCCTGAGGAACACAGGAATGACCAGGACAAAACGAATTCTCTCAATGTTTAACCTCGTATCCAACCTCTTAACACCATCACCTGAATTCCTCCAGCTCGGGCAAAGCATGTGGCTAAATCCCTGCGGGATCTCTGAGCTGGGAGAGCAAGTGGTTGGTGGGGGCTTATTTTGGTGAGGGTTGAGCATGAAGGAGGTGAAAACCATCCCTGTCTTCTGCAGACATGGTCCAGCTGGATCACTTCGACAGCGGGAACACCATCACGCCAGAGAACGATGATGCCTGCGAGGTGAGCACGGTCCCACCTGCATGTCCCATCTGCTGCCCCCAGCTTCATCCCCACGCCAAAGCTCCTTGCAGCAGCTCTTCTGCTATCTTGGGCTGGGAGATGTCAGTTTGGGCTGTCCCCAAGGGTGGCTGCTGTGTTCAGGTGTAAGATCTCACAGTCTCTCCTCTGGCTTCTTGAATGGGCTCTTGCCCTGCAGAGCATCTCGGTCTTCTGGCTTGGGGTTTATAGCTGCAGAGGGCTCAGGGAGGGATGCCCGCTGGCAGCAAGGAGCTGATGGTGCTCGGATGAGTGCCAGCGTGCTGGGATATGTTAGAAACCTCCCGTGTCTTCCTCAGAGCCAGCCTTCAGCCACTGCTCCTCGGAGGAAGCCCTGTGAGGGTGATTTTGAGACCATCAAACTGATCAGCAACGGCGCTTATGGGTGAGTTGGGAAGTTCCTAACACTTGTCTCCACCTCTAAACCAAGCCTGTGCCCTGTGCTGCTGGTGGTGAACATATGGAGGATGCATGTTGAGGGGCAGGCCTTTTGCTGTCTCGTAGGGCCGTGTACCTGGTGAGGCACAGGGAGACGCGGCAGCGCTTTGCCTTGAAGAAGATCAACAAGCAGAACCTCATCCTAAGGAACCAGATCCAGCAGGTGTTTGTGGAAAGGGACATCCTCACCTTTGCAGAGAACCCCTTTGTGGTCAGCATGTTCTGCTCCTTCGAGACGAAGCGGCACCTCTGCATGGTGATGGAGTATGTGGAAGGTGAGGATGGGATTCAGGGCTGGGTGGTGCAGGGAGCATCAGTGTCTGAGCATCAAGGACATCACCTGGGCTTTGCTCTAGGGAGCAGATCCGAAAGCACAAGGAGATGCTTTTGTGATCCTGAATCACAGCCCTGCTCCCTGCTGGGAGCCTGCTTGGCAGGAGAGGCTTCATAGCCCTGCCTGATGATCCCCTTGCCTCCCCTGAGCCCCTGTGTGTGTCCCCACAGGGGGGGATTGTGCCACGTTGCTGAAGAACATGGGCCCGCTGCCTGTTGACATGGCCAAGATGTACTTTGCCGAGACGGTTCTCGCTCTGGAGTATCTGCACAACTACGGCATCGTCCACCGGGACCTCAAACCTGACAAGTGAGGACATGTGTCAGGTCTGAGCGAGGATGGGGTTGAGTTTGGATGGGGAAGGGAAAGGCACTGATCCAAGCCAAGGAGATAAGGCAGAATGTGGTTTTGGTGCCTGAATACTTGCTTCTGTGCTGTTGCTCCAGGACCAGGAGTCCTGGGGTCTGGCTGGTCCTGCTCAAGCCCCAGCAGCAAACAGCATCATTGTGGGGCATCCATCTTCTCTTGCAGTTTGCTCATCACCTCTATGGGCCACATAAAGCTGACAGACTTTGGTCTGTCAAAGATCGGCTTGATGAACATGACCACCAACCTCTATGAAGGGCATATGGAGAAAGACACTCGGGAGTTCATGGACAAGCAGGTACGAGGTCCTGCCCCACTTGGCCAATCTGCTGTCACTAAGGACTGGGATAGCCTTGAGACCTGCTGTAGAGGTCATTGGAGAGGTGTCAGCCACTGCTTCCCATGCAGGTGTGTGGCACTCCGGAGTACATTGCCCCAGAAGTCATCCTCATCCAGGGCTACGGGAAGCCCGTTGACTGGTGGGCTATGGGCATCATCCTCTACGAGTTCCTGGTGGGCTGCGTGCCCTTCTTTGGAGACACCCCCGAGGAGCTCTTTGGGCAGGTTATCAGTGGTGAGTGTTGGTGATCCCGTTTCCCAGCAGTCATGGCTCATCCTTAGCTCATAGAGAGCTTTGTTCCCTCATTCATACTCAGTTGAACAACAAAGAGGCTCCTCAAGCTTTGATTTCCTGGTTTGGGAGCATGGTTTCGTGTGCTGCAGCTCCTGGGGGATTTTCCTCTTGCCCGGAAGCAGCTTCTCCTGCAGCCTCACATCATCACAATCCCCAAACTCTTCCGGCCACTCCAAACTCCTTTTCCTTTTCCCTTGCAGATGAAATTATGTGGCCAGAAGGGGACGAGGCTCTTCCTGCAGATGCCCAGGACCTGATCACCCGCTTGCTGCGACAGTGTCCCCTTGAACGCTTGGGCACTGGTATGCACGGCAGTGCCTGGGTAGCACTTGAGGGGTGACCTGGCACCGCCATGTAGATCAAGCTGGGGTTGTGCTGAAACCAAAGCCATGTTGGGGATGCTCAGAGGAGGTCTCCTGTTCAGGGTTCACCCCAAGATGGCTGCAGAGGGCTCTGGTCCATCCTGGCTTAAGCCATTTGCTGTGCATGGAGGAGAGACGGTGCCATTTGGGATGGGAGTGGGAGCACCCCAAATCCTGCCGGCTCCCCCTGATGTGGGTTTCTCTGCCTGGCAGGGGGTGCGCATGAGGTGAAGCATCATTCCTTCTTCCTCCACCTGGACTGGAACGGGCTGCTGCGGCAGAAGGCCGAGTTCATCCCCCAGCTGGAGTCGGAGGATGACACCAGCTACTTTGACAGTGAGGCCAAATTCATCCCCTTTCCCCCCTGCTCTATCAGTCTGTTATCCCAGGTCAGATGCTCCTGTGGGATGGAGGAGTTGGAAAACCCCTGGATGAAGGTGGTCGCTTGACAACTGAAGTCACAAACCAGATGCAATCCTGTTTGCAGGCTGCTCAGTCTTACCAAAGTCCTTCTCACCCCAAAACACCCCAGAGACCTGGGACTGGGCTGTCAGCCCCAGTACAGCTCCCTATGGGTGCAGGTCCCAGCAGGGTCAGGCAGGACGCGGTGTGGTGCGGGCAGGGTGCCAGCTCTGCCTGCTCTGGCTCTTGCTTTCAGCCCGCTCTGAGAGGTACCAGCACTTGGATTCAGAGGATGAAGAAACCAACGATGAGGAATCATCCGTGGAGATCGGGCAGTTCTCCTCCTGCTCCCATCGCTTCAGCAAGGTGCTCCAAATCCTCCTCCGGCATCAGCAATGAGAGGCTTTGGCGCTGCAGCCGGCACAGTTGTGCTGTGCATCGGTGTCTTGGCTGATGCCAGAGAGCCTGGATTCCCAAATCTACTCCTCGCTGACGGCTCCTCTCCTCCTCAGGTGTACAGCAGCTCCGAATTCCTGGCGGTTAACTCCAGCCTCAGCGTTTCATCCTCTGACCGGAGTCACAACGAGGACAGGGAGGACAGGCACTCGGGAGATGAGGACAAGAGCCGGCTGGCGGGCACTGAACCCCGGTGCGTGGTGAGATGGGGGATGCAGCATTGACATGGGCTTGTACCGGTGCCAAGGGCTTGTGCCAGCACCGAGGGTGTGTGCTGGCACCAAGGGCTTGCAGAGGGGTTGGTGATTCATGCCCTGGGGTGCTGCCATCCCCTTCACCCATCTCTGGTTGTCCCAAGCCCTCCTGCTGTCCCCATGCAGGCTCCGCTCCTGGACATCCTGCAGCTCCACACCATACACCTCCCGGCACGAGCGGAGCCGCAGCCCTACTGCACTGCCCAGCACCGTCAGCCTGGACACCATGCCCAAGTTTGCCTTCTCCTCGGAGGATGAAAGCCCTTGCGTGGCATCCTCCAAGCCGGAGAGACCCAAGTTTGTGCTGGGAGATCCCGACGCAGGCACTGGTGGTGTGGTGAAGCCATCGGTGTTATCCGGTGTGTGGGGGATGCCAGCGTGGAATCCTCCGGGACCTCCCGAGGTCCCCACGTGGCTTGGGGTGGCTTTTCCACACCCCCACGTTCTCCCTCCTCCCTTGTCTGCAGCCGATCTCGTCAGCCTGAACCACATCCGCCTCCGAAGCAACAGCACTGGCACCAAAACCCCAGCTCCACGGGGCCTGGAGCCAGGCGGGAGCCGTCGGCTGAGCAGCCAGAAGGATGTGCCGGACAGGCAGAGAGCCTCGCCGGGCAGCCGCGTGCCCAAATCTGCCTCTGTCTCAGCCTTGTCCCTCATCATCACATCAGGTCTGTGCCCTGCATGGTTTATCCCGCCAGGTGCCCATTGCCACGTGGTTTTCCGAGGCTGAGCTGGCTTCTCCTGCTTGCAGATGACTTCAGTGGAGGTGCCCTGATGAGCCCCATCTCCCCCCACTCCCTCTCGTCCAACCCTTCTTCCCGTGATTCCTCCCCAAGCCGAGACTCATCCCTGGCCATCGCCAGCCTGCGGCCCCCCATCATCATCCACAGCTCGGGCAAGAAGTATGGCTTCACCCTGCGCGCCATCCGCGTCTACATGGGTGACAGCGACGTCTACACCGTGCACCACATGGTCTGGGTATGTGGGGAGGGACCAGTGGTGCCAGACGCCAGGTTTCCCGATGGGAAAACCATGGGAAGAAACTTAGGCTTTGCATCCAAATGAAACCTTGGTCTTTTGCTTGCAGAGCGTGGAAGAGGGGAGCCCGGCGCAGGAAGCAGGGCTGAGAGCGGGTGACCTCATCACACATGTGAATGGCGAGTCAGTGCTAGGTTTAGTCCATCGGGACGTCGTGGAGCTGCTGCTGAAGGTAGGTGGCCAGAGCCACGCTGCTTGCCCAGGACCAGTGCATCCATCCAGCAGCTCTCCAACATTGCCTCCACCAGCAGCAAAGGCAGGAGCTGGTTTGGATCCAGTGCTTGGATCCAGAGCGCTGCAGTGATTCATTTCCCATCCCTCAGAGTGGGAATAAAGTGGCCCTGAGGACCACGGCCCTGGAGAACACCTCCATCAAAATCGGCCCCGCGCGGAAGAACAGCTCCAAGACCAGGATGGCACGGAGGAGTAAGAAGAGCAGGAAAAGGGACGGCCAGGAGAGGTGAGTGGAATTGAGCTGGGATAAACCGGTGTTTGTCCTGGTGTGTGCCGCACCGAAGGGGTTAGCTCTGCCTCTGCCATACTGTGGTGTCCAGCTTGGCAGATTCAGGGCCGCCAGCTTTCAGGGCTCTTCCTTTCCCCACCACCTCTGTGTGTGTGCCCTCCCCAGGAGGAAATCCCTCTTCAAGAAGATCTCCAAGCAGTCCTCGGTCCTGCACACCAGCCGCAGCTACTCCTCGGGGCTCCATCACTCGCTGTCCTCCAGTGAGAGCCTCCCGGAGTCCCCCACACACAGCGTGTCCCCAGGGCCCACGACTCCCTGCCGCAGCCCTGCTCCCGACCTGCCCACAGGTATCCCAACCCGATCCAAGGCGGGATATCTGCTCTGGGGCAGCACGGCGCGGACACCATGTGCCCCCCATCCCCATCCCCATCCCTCACGCTGTTTCTCTTTGTATTGCAGATGCTGTGTCCCCGCAGAGCACCTCTCCCTCCTCCAGCACCCCAACGTCACCGGCCGGCCACGTGCGCCCCAGCTCTCTGCACGGGCTGGCACCCAAACTGGGGGGGCAACGCTACAAAGTGGGCCGTCGCAAATCCACCAGCAGCATCCCCCCCTCGCCCCTCGCCTGTACCCCTTCTTCCGCCCAGCGCCCACCCTCTCCCCAACGCTCCCCATCTCCACTCCCTGGGTACCCCAAAACCCCTCATTCCTTCCAAGGAAAGACCCTGTCCCCCCCCACCATCGTCCGGCAGAGCTCACGGCCCCGCAGTGCTGATTGCCCCCGCTCCCCGCTCCTCAAACGTGTCCAGTCAGCTGAGATCGTCACCATCCTGGTGGAGAAGAAGACCGGCAGTGCCCGCAAGCTGGGGCTGGAGATGCCCACGATGGATGGGGAGGCCATCGGGGAGGGTGAAGCACCGGGGTACCCCGGGGAGCACGGTTATCACCCCGCTGCCAGCTCCCGGCTGGCGGAGAGGCACGACCGGGACCAGGAGGTGGTGGTCATGCGACGCTTGAACCTCTCGGAGCGCCGGGACTCTTTCAAGAAGCAAGAAGCAGTTCAAGAAGTGAGTTTTGATGAGCCGGATGCGGCGTCGGCAAGCGAAGACGGTGGCAAGGGCGAAGCCGGGCAGGGGGGTGGCACCGAGAAGCCAAAGCCCAGCTCGGTCCCACAGATCGCGGTGCAGGGCTCCGAGAGCGACGAGCAGGAGCTGGCGGTGGCCGAGTGGGAATGCCAGGGCTCCTACCCCATCCGCAATGCTGAGGAGCCCAACAACAGCATCTCCTTGCGGTGGCGGGATGGATGTGAGCACCAGGACCATGGCTCCCAGCAGCACTGGAACTGCAGAGAGGGAGCAACCGGCCCCCGGCAACCCCTGCGGGGCCAGGGGCCATTGGGTGCTCAGCACCCAGCACCCCGGAGCAGCGCATGGAGCGGGACCAAGCACCCTTGAGCCCCCGCACCAGGATGGTTCGGGCTCCTCGCAGCATCCCACCGCCTCCCGCAAATCCCCATCCCCTGTGGTGTATCCATGGCGAACATCCCTGGAGCCATCGCGGACGTCAGCGCGGGCCGGGCTGTGGCTGTTGCCCTGGCGCTTGGGCTCCCCCGAAGGCTTTTTGTACCCCTCGAGAGATGCTCTTATTTTTCTAGAGACGCGGGAGCTTTGCTGGCCCCGACCTTTGTGTACAGCAAAGACTCGATGCAAAGAGTCCTCAATTAATTTATTACTTTTTATAAGCTAAACGGGCAGTGCAGGACCGAAGCAGGGTCCCACACGGCCCCGGGGGGGGGGGGGGGGGGTGGTTCCCGGGTTTT
>NDXB01022656.1:20707-33580 GCA_002631895.1 Agapornis roseicollis
GGGGGGGGGGGGCAGTGGCTTTCTCAAGCTGGAAGGTCTCCCCTCTCGACTAGGACCCGAATGATGCTGACCGGCTAACGTGGGTGCTCCTCACCTTATAGCTCACTTCATGGGCTTGCTGCTTTGTGCAGAGCTGCTCATAAATCATCATCAGAATTCCAAATCCCCCGGGAAGGGTGGTTTTGAGCAGATAATGCAGCAAGAGCACTCGGGGGGGATGGGGGGGCTATTTTTTAACATGGCCTCAGCTGGTTTAGAGCTGTGATTTTTGAGGGAAGTGGCCAAAATGCAGCTTCTGGGTTTATTTCTGTCCCAAGTCCCTAAACCCAGCCCTGGGAGTGCTCTTAAAATGGGAGTTGTGTGTTCTTGCTGCTTGGGTACTGGAAAGGGAGCCTGGAGTGAAGTGCTGGGGTTGGGGTTCTGGTCCTTCTCCCCTCAGTGCCCCCATGGAAAAGGCTCTTGCATGGAGGAGGAGAAGGTTTGAGGTGGGGAGCAGAGGGTGAGCTTCAACTGAAGCAAGGAAAGCCTGTGTCAGGAGGAGCCTGTGGACAGTGTCACAAGTCTTGGATTGCCTGCGGTGCTCTTGGGCTGTCCAGTCTCAGAGGGGGAGGTTGCTGAGAGCTCTCTGCTCTGTGTCTGTGGCAAAGGGCTCCTGGTGGCCACGCTCAGGACCCTGCTAAGCCTCAGGCTCTGCTGAGAAGCATTTCTTGGGGAGAAAAGAGGAGATAAAGGTACCAATGGCCTCAGCTGCCCAGTGCCTCTGCTGCGGTGCCTGGCTTGGGCACGGCTCCCGATGGAACTCGCTTTTCCCTGCCACTCTTCCCCATTTAGGAGCTGGATGGCAGTGCCATGGCCCCCACCAGCGCTCCCAGCACGGCTCCGGCTCTTCCCTGCCATTGCCCAGCCTCACTTGTAGCTCCAGCCTTGTGAGGCTCCAAAGCAGGAAGCCGGCCTGGGAAGCTGCTCAGCAACACAGGGATCGCTGTGCTGTGTGCCCCACGTTACAGACCAGGCTTTGCCAGGCTCCTGCTCCCTGCTTTGGGTGCATGTAAGTGCAGCGGGACCCACGGCGTGCTCCTGCCACTGCCAGGGCATGGGGCCAGCAGAGCTGCCTTGTACGTGGGGCACAGGACTCGGTGCAGCAGCAGTTGTCACCATAGGGCAGCACATGGCAGGCGGGCCCGTGTCCATCTCTGTTCCCATCTCTCGTTGCATACATCCTGTTTTCTGGCTTTCTGAAAGGAAAGCTTTGCTCTCGCTGTTTGCAACCCGTTAACATGGAGGGGTTTGCAGTTCAAGACTTGCTTTGGGGGGGGGGTTGTGCTCACCAAGGATGTGCTGGAGCTTGGAAAGGTTTGAGTTGGGTAGATTGGTGTAAGCATATTTTTCCTTTAAATATTGGCACGCATTCTTTTCCCTCATTGGAGGGAAAGGAACGCTCAGCATCGCTTCGAGTCAGGCTGCACTTTGAACTGCGTTTGGAAGTGGGTTTAAAAGCCCAGGAACCACATTTAAAACGTTAAGATGCTTTTATTTCTGCACTGGGCACACACAAAAAGGCTCGTAATGTGGTTTTTGTTTCAACCCCATGCATTCAACAAAGGCAGCATTGACAGCAGGGAATGAATCGAGGGCTTGTTTCTGGGTGCTGACAGAGATTTACCAAAGGTATGTGCTTGTCTGGTGCATGGGATTGCCAGAGCAGCCGAAGCAAGTGCTCACCAGCGCGGACACACGAGAGCTGAGCGAACCTGGAGCTGGGCCCAGCTGGAATCTCTTGGCAGGCTCCGAGGTGTGCTTCCAGCTGGCAGGCTCGTGCGTGTCCCGGGCTCTCGGCACTGCCTTCCCTCCAGAGGGCTTTGCAGAGCCCGGTGCCAGCATGAACTGTGGGGATTTGGGTTTCCTGGGGGTTCCTCACCTGCATGGACAGGCACTTGATCCCCCTGGGGAAGGCAGGTGAGGCTGCTTCAGGACCAGTTATCCGTGCCCAGTGAGCCACTGGGGTGTGAAGAGCAGGGTGGCCCAGAGCTGTGTCTCTGCCTTCCCAGCACAGAGAAGGTTGGAAGGATTTAGGGTAGGCACAGGAAAAATCCTTCCCTGGGAGGCGCTGGCCCAGGGTGCCCAGAGAAGCTGTGGCTGCCCCATCCCTGGCAGTGCTCAAGGCCAGGTTGGACACAGGGGCTTGGAGCAAGGTGCTCCAGTGGAAGGGGTCCCTGTTAGTGGCAGGGGTTGGGGCTGGAGGAGCTTTAAGTTCCTTTCCAACCCATTCCCTGATCCTATGAGCTGCTGGAGCCACACGGTGCGGCAGAAGGTGCAGGAACCTGCTCTCTGGAGACACTTGGTGCTCCCGAGCAGCTTCCCAGCCCTCCACACGGATCTGCTTGGAGAAGCCCCTGTACACGTTCACCGGAGCTGAGCCTTTTGTCCTTCCAGGCTCTTCAGCTGCACTGGCTTGGCTGAGGCGCCTGGAGCCGGCCCCGGGATGCAGGGCTGGGATCCGGGGAGGTGCCTGTCAGGGAGCCCTGACCCCACGGGCTTTGGGTTCTGCTGCCTCTGGGTGCACGGGGGGGTTCCAGGAGGAGCGGGAGCTGCCGGCGGCTTTCCCAGCAGGCAGCAGCCACTCGGGCCCTTGGCAGGCAGGCAGGCAGTGCCCGTGGGGCTGCCAGCCCAGCTCTGTGGGACCTCGACAGCGCTCAGATGGGCGAGGGGCGGGCAGGCAGCCCGATCATAAATCACTCTTGATGCTCTGGATCATGAAGTAATATTTTCCTGGCTGGGAAAATGGGATCGGGGGGAATGTGGGCTCTGCAGCGAGCTCTCCGCGGCCGCCAGCCCTGGTGCAGGGATGCTGCTTCTGCCGGCACCAGGAACCTCCGCAGGGTCTCTCCATGAGTTCGGCAAGCCTGGTGTTGCTCCAGGGATGCTCTCAAGCAACCGGGATCAGGCTCAGTCCTGTTCCCCATCCACGAGTGCCTGCCCTCGCCGGGGGCAGCGCCTGCTCATTCATGGCACAGCCGGGATTCTTGCCCAGGCCCTGGCTGCTGCACAGGCTTCGTGTGCCATGGCCTCTTTGTGCCCTGCTTGGTGAAGGGAAGGAACCCGCAGATCCTGGCTGTGGAAACAGGGAGCTGGCTCCATCTCAGGGAGCTCGCACCAGTCTCAGACTGGGTTTGTAGGGGGGTTTGTAGCTGTTGTGAGCTGGAGCATGTTGGGGGGCCAAGAAGGGTGATTTTGGGGGACTGCCAGTTACCAGTGCGGGTGCAGCTCGCTGAGCCCAGCCCTGGCTCTGTGCCATGCTTGGTTGTGCATTGATCCCGCTGGGAAGAGCATCCCGGCTCCCTTTGCTCCTCGCCTCCCTCCGCAGAGGCTCTCGCAGCCCTGAGCAGCACCTTCCTGCTCACTAAAAGCTTTTAGAGGAGGCTCGAGTTTGAGCTGGGTTGGGTGGTTTCTGGACCTGCAGTGTTTTCAGTGGCCCTGAGCACACTGGTCCCTGGCTGCCCCAGCTCCTTGTAAGTCCTGTCCTGGGCTGCACACCATCCTATGGGAACTGGAATGCTGGGATTTGCCTGGGGGAGGTGGAAAACTGGCCTGTGCGGCCGGGAGCGGATGGGAAACAGAGGACGTGCCTGGCTGCTGGGAATGCCCCAGCTCCCCCATCTCCTCCACAACGTGTTGGAACCCAGGCTCCTGCGTTTCGGAGGCTTTCTGGGCAGGGCAGGCAGCAGATTCTTCCCTTTCTGAATAGCTGAAAGGCAGAGGAGCAGCTCTCAGCAGGCTTGAAGGCTTCTCAAGATGATTTTAGGGCCATCTCCCATGCCTGCACTTGATGGTGCTGCTTTGCTCAGAGCAAAGCTTTGAAGTGCTGCTCTGTGGGAATGGCAAAGCCTTTCACTGAAGGCTTGGTTAAGCTACCTCTGTGGGCAGCTACCTTCAGCAAACTGCCTCGGGGGGGATTGCATGGGGAGATGTAAAGGTGAGCTGTGAAATGGAATCGATTGAAGCGGGAAGGGTTGAATCTGTCTGTTTGGCTGCTGTTCAGAGCCTCCCAACTGGGGCTTGCAGGGCGGCTCTTTTCTGCGTGCAAGTTCCTGCATAAAGGCTGGTTTGTCCCACTTGCTGTCTTCATGTTTGCATAAGTGCTACGAGGAGGGTAAGCTGCAGGAGTGAACCTCCTTAAGGTGCAGAGCTGGTGCCTGACTGTAGCAGAGAGGAGGTGGCCTTCCTGCTTGCAGCCGCTGGCTCCAATCCTGCTTTTGGGAGTCTAAACCGGTATTGGCATGCCCCGGTTGGACGCAGGGCTCAGCATCAGCTGGTAGGTAGGAAAGAAACGAGTCCTGCCTCTCTCAGGTGCTCAGATGAACCCCTCATTTGAATGATGGTGTCTCAGGAAGGTGAGAGGTGTCTGGCTTTGCATTAACAAGTCCTCTTCTCTTTGCAGGCCCTGGGAAGGCAGACGGAGCACCCTGTGCTGTTCTGGGCTGGAAGCCCACTGTGCTTTTGCCCCTGGGACTCCAAGAAACGTGCTTCTTTTTCAGTGAAGTAGACCCTGCTCTCTTGTTTCCTTGCTGCATGCCCGCTCGCCAGTGCTGGATTATGTTTGTCTCCTTCTCCCTTTGCTCCATCATTTGGTTGAATCGTGGTTTCAAGCTAAGGAAAAGGGGCTGCACTTAAGCACACCGGGACACCCGGACCACGCTCCTGGGGTGCTGGTTCATGCAAAGACATCCCGAGTGCTGATGGGGGACACCTGCCTTTGAAGTCCCTCTTCTCCCCCCTTGAAACGTGCTGCAGCACCATCCGGAGCCCTTCTCCCTGCAGCAGAGAGAATGGGCAGCACCGACGGGTTCCAGTACCGGGCGCTCTACCCCTACTGCAAGGAGCGCGAGGAGGACATTGATCTGCTGCCTGGGGACATCCTGGTGGTGAGCAAGGGGGCCCTGCAAGCCTTGGGCTTCAAGGACGGGGATGAGCAGACCCCCAATCAGATCGGATGGATCCTGGGTGTCAACGAGCGCACCAAGCAGAAGGGCGACTTCCCGGGCACCTACGTGGAGTACGTGGGGCCCGTGAAGATCGCGGTCCCCTCGCACCGGCCCCGAGTGCAGAGGCCTCTCCCCGCCACGCCGGGCGCCAGCGGCTGCCGCCTCCCCGAAGCTCTGGAGCAAGGTAAGCCCTGCTGGGGGCTCCCACCGGCACGGGGTTGCTTGCCCCTCGTGTTGTCTGCGGTTGTGGTTTAACCCCAGCCAGCAGCTCAGTGCCACAGAGCCACTCGCTCCTTCCCTGATCCCAGTGGGATGGGGAGGAGAACTGGGGGGGGGGAAACTGGTAAAATCCATGGATCGAGAGAAGAACAGCTTAATAATTGAAATCAAGTCAAATATAATAATAATGGGAAGGGAGGTAACAAAAAGAGAGGAATAACTTAAGGAAAGCAAGTGATGCCCAGTACAGTCGCTCACCACTCCACTGACACTGGAGTCAGTGCTGGTCCCCAGGCAGTGATTGGCCCCTTCCAACCAACTTCCCCCAGTTTCCATCCTGGGCATACTGGTTATGGAATATCCCTTTGGCTAGTTCAGGTCAGCAGTCCTGGCTGCGCTTCCTCCCAGCTTCTTGAGCCCTTCCTCACTAGCAGAGCATGAGTAACTGAAAAGTCCTTGACTTAGGATAAGCACTACTTAACAACTAAAATACCGGTGTGTTACCACCATTACTGTCAGCCTAAAGCCAAAGCACAGCACTGCACCAGCTACTGGGAAGAAAACAGACACTACCCCAGCTGAAACCAGGACAGGGCTCACATTCAGCCCTGGCCAAGCGGAGAGCATGTTCTTCCTCCAGCTTAGCAATCTGCTCAGCAGAACTTCTTGGGTTGAGCCTTGTCCCACTCCTACCTCTCTGAGATCCTTCTCCCTCTCTGGCGTGCAGCTTAGCCAGGATCCCTGTGGTCCTTGGTCCCTCAAACTGCTCTGCTGAGGGTTTTGCCCCTCTCCCTCTCTTCAGGAATAAGCCCTGACCTCTCCCAACCCCCTCTGAGCCTCTGGAGCACCACTGCTCCCTGCCAAGAGCCGCTCAGCCCTGCTGGGACACACAATTGCTTGTTTCTGGGCAAGAGGAGGAAAGTCAGGGTCTGAAAGAGTCCTGCTGAGAACTGGAGCTCATGGCTCATCTGCCTGGCACCCATCCCTCCCTGAGGGTGCAGAGCTCTCCCTGGGGCCAGGCAGCCACCCTTGGGCAGGACATGGGCCATCCTGCAGCTGCTTCCCAGCCGGCACTGGGCTTGGCATGGACCTGGTCCGAGAGCTGGGAATGCTGCCATGCCCCCAGCACTGCCTGTGGAGCTCCGGCAGCTCCCTGCCCACTGCCTATTGCTTTGAACATAAACCCTGTGGCTCTGAGGTGGCCCAGAGGGGTGACAGCCACGCTTTGCCTCCCCATGCCTTGCAGAAGACCTTGTGCTGATGCACTCAGGAGGAGTAGGGACAGCAGGAGCTGGTGGGCATCAGAGCACGTTCCTGGCTGGCAGTCCCATGTCCTCCCTGTCCTCTGTCCAAAAGCCGTGGTTATCCCATCAGCTGCTTCTAGCTCTGGGAAACACCTCCGAGGTCTTAAGGAATGGGAAGAAGCCCCCATCCCATAAACCAGGGTGGTGGGGCTGGTGCAGCTCCCACAGCTTCCTCCCATGCTCCTGCTCCCAGAGCCAGAGGGGTGGAAACATCTCCGCAGGGTGGGAATCTGGTCGGGCTGTGCCTTTGGGTTGGCAGAGAGCTGCTGACCTGAGTCACCCCGCAGAAAGCTGCTCCTCTTGGGAGCCTGGAACGTGCTCTGCTGAGGATGCCTTGGCCTCGTCTGCATCCAGCCCTGTGCTCCCTCGGGGGCTGGATTTAAGCCTTTGTGGACTCGCTCTCCTCCTCCTCCTCAAGCAGGGCTTGGCAGAGGTGTGTCCCGGTGGTCAGAGCTGCTGCCCCATGCAGGGCTGTGGAAGAAGCTGCATTCCAAAGCTCCCAACACACAGAAAAGATGCAGTTAGGAGAGAAACCCAAAGTCAGCCAGTCTGCATCCTGCCTGGGGATGGAGCACAGTGAGGGTCAGGTACGAGGGCACCTGTGGGTGCCTCTCCCCGCAGCCAACCTCCATCTGGGCCACAGCAGGGACCTGCAGAGTGGCAATACAGACACCCAAGGGCTGTTTTCCAGTGGAGGCTGCTGGGGAGATGTGTTTATGGAACTGAGAAACTGCACTGGAGCCGAACCCGCGTTACTTCCTTGCGGGCTGGCCTTTGGGAGGTGCAGAGCTGTCTTCTGGCTGCTCCACAAAGCTCAGAGCTGATGGGCTTTCTGCCCTGTTGCCCTCATCCTGCCTGACAGGAATCCCTTATCCCCCCCCCTCCCCAGTGTCACACATGGAGCAGGACCAGCACCACCTCTGCCCCCCCTCCCTCCCCCCATGCACAGACCTGGTACCACCGAGCAAGGAACCACACAGGCAGCAGAGCAGGAGCAGGCAAAGGCAAGCTGCTGCCTGCTGAAGCAGCACATTCCCGGCCAGGCCACGTGGGCAGCCCCACTGTTTACTCTCCCTTCAGCCCTTCCCAAGGGTCAGGCTCGGAGCTGCCAGCCTGGAAGCTTGCCTGCATCTTCAGCACCACGCTGGGCCCCTTCCCATGGTCAGGGCCTCCTTCCCATTGGGAATTACACCACCACCACCCCCTCCCAGCCCCAACAGCACAGGCTTATGTAGAACTGGGTGCTCCCCTGTCTCCCTGTGAGGCTGTGGTAGCAGGAGGCTCAGGCCAGTGTGGAGTTTCAACTTGTTGTGCCTCATGGTAAGACCACACCGGGCAAGTTCAGGTCAGATCCATGACAACAGAGCTGTGTTTCGCAATGGGGAGCAGCCTTTTGGCTCCGCATCCCCAGCATGGAGCGTGTCCGGTGTCTGCACTGACCGTGGGGGTCCCAGAGGGGCCTCCTGCCCCGGCTGGTGCTCAGCTGGATGCAGGACAGGACCTGGCCCATCCTTTGGCAGGGATCCCACTGGCATCTGTCTGGCCGGGCCTGCGTGCTCTTGCCCCGGCATGCATCACCCTTCAGCACTGGGGAGCCCAGAGCTGGGACCTGGGGCTCTTCTGGAGCAAGATGCCACCCGATGCAGGGCTGTAGAGCAGAGGAACCCCGGTGTCCTGTAGCAGCTTGCAGGAGTCTGTGGGCTGGGGGAGAGGGAGGCAGAGGGCTGGTTTCCATGTGAAAGGAGCAATCAGGAGCAGGAATTTGCTGACACGAAGTTCTGTCTGAATCGCTGGATTAAGCACAGCTCACCCCCAGGAGCCAGCTCCCTGGCCCTGCTCCTCTGCCAGCCCTGTGCAGGGCAGGCACCGACCCCAGCCTGGGCTCCAGGAGCTCTGCTACCCCCTGTGCTCTGCAGGAGCCAGAGGGATCCCCTGTGCACACCCCGTTAGGGGCTTGGAGCAAGGCTGGGCTTGTTCTGAGCCAGCTCCCAGGCTCCCCCAGCCCCTGTGCAGTGTTTGCATGGGCTGCAGCCCTGCAGCAGGGGCCACGGCTTCCCTTACCCTTGGATTCTGCTGTTAAGAACGACTTGGTTGGGCCCTGGCCTGGCTCTGCTGGGGGCTGAGCTGAGGCTGAGCCTTCTCTCCCTCCTTCCCTCCCTCCCTCCCTCCCTCCCTCTCTCCCTCCCTCTTCCGCAGGGTCTCCTCTCCTGGAATTGCAGGAGCAGTTCAGCCCTCCTGAGCTTGCACCCCCGCTGCTGGTGAAGCTGGTGGAAGCGATTGAGAAGAAAGGTAAGGGGGGGATGTTGAGCACTGCGGGGCTGGTACCCCTGAACCCCCCCAGCGAGGGCAGAGCTGTCTTTAAAAGCCCCATGGGAAGTGCAGGACTCAGCTGCCTGCAGAAAGGGAGGTTCCCTAGAGCCAGGCTTGACCCCACTGCACCATCCTGCACCCGGGCCTGGGGTGCGGGTGCTGGGTCTGCATGCCCTGCATGGGTGCTGGGGTTTGGGAATCACTTCCAGCCTGCATCTGTGCCACGGGGGGGAGAAACAAGGACACTGAATGGAGGTTCTGGGGACTGCAGGAGGTTGGCCTGGACCCCCTCCAGGCCTGGTTGAGCCGGTGCTGGCAGCTGAGTGCCGTGTTCCCGCTTCCATAGGGATAGACAGCGAGATGCTGTACAGGACATCTGGCTCGGAACTGAGGCAAGCGCTGAGAACCGGTAAGAACCAGCTCGGCGCGGGGAGGAGGCGAAGGCTCAGATGGAGGAGATTAGTGCCTGAGCCAGCGCCAGCAGTAATGCAAGCCAGGCCCGGCAGTTCCTGACTCCCAGCACGCTGCCGGCCCGGCCCCACACATCCCCAGCTCCAGGGGGAGATGGGAGGGAGGGGGATTCCTGGAGCTGGTGAACCCTTGTGCTTGGGTCCTGCTCTCTTTGGGCTCGGGGGCGCTGTGTGCGTGGGCTGGAGGAGGCTGCTCTGCCTCTGTCACAGCACTGGCAAGCAGGGGAGGATCTTTGGGCTCAGTGTGGTGGCTCCGCTCTGCCGGCAGCCGGTGTCTGTACCGGGGAGCCTCCGGAGCTGTGGCTGAGCTTGGGCCTCATCCAGCACGGTGCTGGCTTGTCCCCTTGTGAGCCCCAACTGCGTGGTGCTGGCAGCTCTGGCTGTGCTGCTTTGGGGACGGGCGCAACAGCCTTGTGTTTATGGGATGGCTTGGTTTGAGGGATGTGCTTTCCCCACTGGGGTCTGCTGTGCTCGTCTCCACCAGCAGCAAGGAGCAAGGCTCCCATCCAAGTCGTGCATGCCCAGGATTCCTATGGCAGAGCAAAGAGGGTGGGCACCCAAAATGAGCTCTACCCCATCCTGAGGAGGGGGAGGAGATGACCTGCTTGGGTTTGGGGTGCAGGGACCACTTCCAGACATCCTCATCCTGTTGGGCTGCCCAAGGGCTGCCTGCGGCTGCCGTGTCCTGTGATGGGTGCTTGGGTGGGGGGTGAGGGTGCTCGGGGTGCACCAATCACCGCAGTACTTCCGTGCCCTGGCAGATTGGACCCTGGGTGACCTGGAGCCCTTTGACGTGCACACCCTGGGTGAGGCGCTGCGAGGGTACCTGCAGGACCTGCCCTCCCCTGTGGTGCCAGCGGCCGTGCATGGAGACCTCCTGCGGATCCTGCAGGGTAAGGACCCCCCCTGGCCACTGGGGAACGGGTGATGGGTGGGGTGGATCACTTGGGAACGGGTGATGTGTGGGATGGGAACGGGTGGCTTTGTGCGGTGGATGCATTTATCAAAGCAAGTCCTGTCCCTATGGGACATGGCTGCCGCTGCTGACGGCGCTCCCGCACCGGAGCCTGGAGCAGTGCTGCAGTCCCGGCTCTTCCATCGGGTCTGGTTCTGTTCCCCAGAGATCCCCCAGCCGGAGAATTGCCGGAAGCAGCTGCTGCTGGCCCTGGAGTCGCCCGCGGTCCCGCTCCAGAACACGCTCACCCTGCAGTTCCTGCTCCGGCATCTGGGGAAGGTATCGCAGCAGGCCGAGAGCAACAGCCTCCACCCGCGGGCCCTGGCAGAGATCTTCGGCCCCCTTCTCCTCCGGCTGCCTGGCGCCAGGTACGTGAGGCTTTCGGCTCAAGCCTCAGCCTCTGTGCCTGGCAGGGTGAGGAGTGCAGGCTCTGACAGCAGGGCTGCCCACAGCCCCTGCCTCCCTGCACAGGGATTAAACTGCTGGCAGCACACAGAGGTGGGACTCGAAGCCAGGGCAGAGCCTTGCTTCTGTGTCAGCCCAGGGTCTGGCAGCTGGGATGAACCGGCTGCCCCTTTGCCCAGGGACCACAAGAGCAGTGCCAGGTTCCATCCCCAAGAACTGCTGTTCCTACTTGGCTCCTCTCTCCCTGCAGCCCCGAGCTGAGCCCTGACTTCTCCATCCTGTTTTTGGAGATGCTTCTGCAGACGAAGGAGTTGGAGCTGGAACAGTTGCCTCCAGGTACTGAGATGCCCCTTCCTTGGGGCCTAAGGCGCTGCAGTTTGTGCTCTGGGGATGTGGAGTCTCTGCCCCATGAGCAGGTTGCTGAGGGCATTTCTGGAGCCCAGCTGTGCCTGGAGCCCACCTTGAGGCATTCATCTGCTGCTGTGGATGTGCCTGGAGCAGCTCCCAGCAGCTTGGTGGCCAAGGGGGCTTCCCAGGATAATGACAGTAGGGAGACAACTCAGTGCTCCAAGGGATTGCCTGTGGGGAGCTGGAACTTGGGCTCACCCTGCTTCCCTCCTGCTTCTCTGACAGCCTTGCCTCCAAAACCCCCCAAGCCAAAGCCCAGCGCAGCCAGCTTGGCCAACGGGAGCAGCGTGTCCTTGCAGGACGCCGAGTGGTACTGGGGTGACATCTCACGGTAAGGGCACGCTGGCAGCCCGCATCCTGGGTGCCCTGTCCATGGAGCTCTCTAGGGGAGCTCTGGTTGCATCTCACAGGCTGTAACCATCACGTTCCTTGCAGGGAGGAGGTGAATGAGAAGCTACGGGACACACCGGATGGTACCTTCTTGGTGCGTGATGCCTCCAGCAAGATCCAGGGGGAATACACCCTCACGCTCAGGTAGGGCGCTGTGCTGACAGCAGCCCGGAGGACCAGCAGTCAGGCTGGGAGGTGGTGGTGCTGAGTGTTCTCTCCTCTCCCATCACCACAGGAAGGGAGGCAATAACAAGCTGATCAAGATCTTTCACCGGGAAGGGAAGTATGGCTTCTCGGAGCCCCTGACCTTCGGCTCGGTGGTGGAGCTCATCACCCATTACCGGCACGAGTCACTCGCCCAGTACAACGCCAAGCTGGACACCAGGCTGCTCTACCCCATCTCCAAGTACCAGCAGGTGAGGCCTGTGCAGTGCTGGCCAGGGGCATTTGGTCGTCCATTCCCAGTCATAGGATCATAGTTCGGGTTGGAAAGGACCTTAAGATCATCCAGTTCCAACCCCCCTTCCATAAGCAGGGACACCTCACACTAAACCATGGCACCCAAGGTTGATGTACCACCTCTTCCCCATGCTGGGATGTTCCTGTGTGGGGTAACAGCCAGCCTGCAGGACTGGTGGGGTTTTATGGGACCAGCTGCCTCGCGGAGGGGCTGCTGTAGGGCAGGAGCAGGCCCTGAGGGAGGCTCTGTGTATGGCAGGACCAAGTGGTGAAGGAGGACAGCGTGGAAGCCGTCGGGGAGCAGCTGAAGGTCTATCACCAGCAGTACCAGGACAAGAGCTGGGAGTACGACCTGCTCTATGAGGAGTACACCCGCACATCGCAGGTACACAGGCACTGCCTTCCCCCTGGGCTGCCCTGACATGTGATAGTCACTGCTGTGCACGGAGGGGAGCAGAGGTTGGGCATCCACTGCCTCGCTTTGCTGCTGGACTCGAGAATGGGCTTTGAAGAGGGAGGTCCTTTGGCTGCAGCAAGGGCAGTGCTCCTTTGGGGAGGGGGAAAGAGAGGATGTGAATGGGCAGAGCCTGCCCCAGTGCTCCCCTGTCCTCAGCTCTCCCCTCCCTTCTCCGCAGGAGCTGCAGATGAAGAGGACTGCGATTGAGGCCTTCAACGAGACAATCAAGATCTTTGAGGAGCAGTGTCAGACGCAGGAGAAATGCAGCAAGGAATACATCGAGCGCTTCCGGCGGGAGGGCAATGAGAAGGAGGTGCAACGGTGAGGACAGGGGCTGGTGCTGCCATGCCCGGCCCTGCCTGGGGCAGAGCTCTGCAGGGCTGGAAGCTCCTCCTGGCCCAGCACGGAGCCGAGGCACGCACAGCCCTTGTCTCTCCAGCAGCGTGCTGTGTGCTGGAGCTGGCAGGCTGCCTCCTCCGCCTCCCCCACCCTGGCTCACAGCCTTGTTCCCCAG